>JAHFWG010000713.1:56792-67121 GCA_020233015.1 Callinectes sapidus | reverse complement strand
AAAGAAGGACACAACACCGAGAAGCAAAGATGAGACTCGTTGATGAGAAGAGAGACAGAATAGAAACTAAAGATGAGATTTAGTCTTACTCACACGTTACCTCCAACATGTTCTTAAGAGCCCTTTCCTCTCTTATCAGGACTTTTTAATAAGAAGAGAGAGGCCGAAAAGAAACTAAAAGCTGAGATTGGTCTTTTCACACGTCTCTGACAACGTAAAATATCTTCTTAAGTACTTTTCCTCTCTTATCAGGATAATTTTCAGTGGCCACAGAGATGATTATTCGAATTATCGAATCCATTAGTGATGCAGAATACTTGTTAGCTTATCATCACAATGATGGCAGCACTTTTGAAAACCTTAATAACTTTCACTACAACTTCCCAACACCTTCAGTACTCTGACACATTTTTTTTTTCATGAGTTATTGTAATCCCCACATGAGGTTTTGAGGCTGTATAAAACTGCTAAATAATAAGCAAAAGTAATATAGTAAAAACCCGTCCCAGTCCTGACGACTTCCTGCAGTGTCCTTTGTTTTCTTTTGTTATTGAGACAACCGACACGTTTCAGAGGTTAGTTTCGTGTTCGATTCTGAAGAATGTATCGTTATCTCGTAGCCTTTAAACGGTGCCATAAATCCTTGTTGTGGCGCCCTCCCTCCTCTATCCAGCCAGACTAGTACGTAGATAGTCAGTAGTGCAGCCTGTGCCAATAGCTGCTAAGTGCTCAGTGGCGTGTGGTAGACAGCCCTCATTATGTAATTTGTCGATGATAGGAACTTCGCCCCTTGTCTCAAGTAACAGTTTCGAGAGAGGCAAGTGCAGCTAAAATGACTGACTCGGTTTCGTGGATTTGAGGTATAGCAATTGTTCATTAATTAGATTTGTGTAAAAAGGAGTGTAATTATAAAAAAAAATCATGCATTTTTCTTAAGTAACCGTTTCAGTGGAATGATTGAATTGGTTTCAGTTATTTGAGTTGAGATTATTCAACACTTGCGTGAACATGAAATAGAAAAAAAAGGAGTAACCTTGTGCATCACCAAGTAATAATTTTAAGGAATTAATTTGGTTTCAGGCATCCAATATATAATGATTCAGAGTATTTGATTTGTAGATGTGAAAATGCTTGTATCGAGTTTGGTAGAGTCCTCATCATTTATTTTTTTTGATACGCACTTCGTCTCACATCTCATAAAACAATTTTGAGAGAAAAGAGTGAAGCTACAACAACTGACGCCATTTCAATGACCTCAGATTTTTTTTTCAAGTTTATCTGATTTTGTATGTGTAAAAACGCGAAAGGGTGAATAGATGAGTGGGAGGATGGATAGATGGATGGGTATAGAGAGGGATTAATTGGGTAGATGGGTGTGGTTGAGTGGCTGGGTGGGTGAAAGATGATTGGTTGAACGTTGTATTAGTATGGGTAGTTTCATGTACACTATGAGTCAATTTGAGACAATTTAAGGAGCAAGAGACCTGGGGCTGCATCCACAAAACTTAACGATGCGCTAACGATAGGCGTCGGTATCCACAAACGCAGCGAGTGACGTTAGGACGTCGTTATTTACTTCGTTTTCGTGACATTAATAACGACACCTCCCGATATGTAGTAAAGACATCGCTATCTGTTATGTAGATTTTTTTGTCCACAAAATTATCTTTTTTTTTTTACCTCATTCATAATTCACCACTCAAGAAACATGATATTGGGAGGCACAAAATAAAATTTTATCATGGAAACTATTCCATTAGGTGCTGCAACAGCTTTGGTCATATGGCACCACTAGGTTTAAGGGGAGAGCGCTGCATCTCCCACTGGGTAATTAGGTTTAGCAAAGACTCGAACCCGGGCCGCCAGCAACGGAGGCCCAAAACGAGCCGCCTTAATCAACTATGCCACCCAGCCCCGAATTTTGCATGGAACAGCCAAAATAAAGATCGAGATGAGGGAGCAAATTTGGCCACGCCGCCGATCGGCGAGACAAGGCCAGCAGCCACAATATTTGCGATATTCCTGCTACTTTACTATTAACTGCTGTAATGGAAGTTATCTTTGTACGGATATATGATCGTGCCACGAGAATTCCTTGGACCTCTAGACACTGAAATAATAATAATAATAATAATAATAATAATAATAATAATAAACTTAAATGTGATTGGCTGTGTCCTGATAACCAATGAGCGTTCTTATGCAAGTTAGCGACACTCACCCCTAACAGCGACAATGTTTGTGGATACCGATTCGCGGGGGTCGCTATCAAGTCTGTTGTACCGTGTTGTTATATTATTAGCGTCACGCTTAGCGATAAGCTTTGCAGATGCCACCCCTGAGTAGCAAGTCACCTGTCACATTAAAGAGCTTAAGTTTTCGTCTAACTATTTTCTACAAAAGTTTGAGTAGCGCCTGAAGGAATCCATTTGCCTCTTCTTGCCTTGTTTGTCACGAGTAAAAGCCGGGACGGGACAGCTGCATCAAACCATCACGGCGGCTGCCACTCAAACCCTCAAACTTGTCGATACTCAAGGAAAAGATGAGGGTAAGTTAGGCAAGAATTGTGGTGTTGTTATAATTTTTGGACACACACACACACACACACACACACACTGCGTGTGTAGTGGTTAGCACGCTCGGCTCGCAACCGAGAGGGCCCGGGTTCGAATCCCGGGCGCGGCGAGGCAAATGGCAAGCCTCTTAATGTGTATCTAGCCTCTGTTCACCTAACAGCAAGTATAGGTACGGGATGTAACTCGAGGGGTTGTGACCTCGCTGTCCCGGTGTGTAGTGTGTGATGTGGTCTCAGCCCTACCCGAAGATTGGTCTATGAGCTCTTGAGTTCGCTCCGTAGGGAAAAGGCTGGCTGGGTGACCAGCAGGCGGCCGCGACCGACCGTGAATAACACACACACACATACACACGCACACACACACACACGCACACATACACCACGTAGTGTTGTTTTTAGCACACTTGGATCACAACCGAGAGGGCAAGTGTTCGAGTCCCGGGTACGGCGAGGCAAATACCTAACCTAAAATGTATATGTAGCTCCTGTACACCTAGCAGCAAGTAGGTACGGGATGTATGGTTGTAGCCTCGCTGTTCCGATGTGGAGCTTTGAGCTCGCTCCGTTGAAAAGGCTGGCTGTGACCAGCAAGCGACCGCGACAGTGAATACACACTTTTCATGTACGCTCTTAACTTACTGTGGTTGAAATCAGTAATCCCAGAGAGAGAGAGAGAGAGAGGCAGTGCATACCGTGTGTTAATAGCTCTGATCAATAGCTTCACCATTTTTTCCCGCGCACGGTCACCATTGCAGTCAATCTACGTGATTAATTACGCTGCCACTTCTCTCTGACGGGAATCAAACAATGTCCATCTACATGACCTTTATTGCACCACATCACATAGAAACTGTTGTGACTGTCTTTCTGTGACTCATCAGAAAATATCCTAGCAGAAGTTGTCGGAGTTTTTTTTTTTTTTTTTGTGTGTGTGTGTTTGAGACAGATGAAATTACATTGATAAAGGAAAAGAGAGATAGGAAGAAACTGGGTCTCAAATAAAGTGGTGAACGATTAAGATAGACTCTACTATCACATTTTTTAGTGGAGAGTCAATCAGAAGCCTTAGAATATTGGATTTATAGATAACGAAAGTAAGTAGATATAGGTACTGTAATTAGAGACGATAAGTGTACACAGTTGTAATTAAAGTAAATATAGAAAATTTTAGTAGTGTATAATATAAAAAATACCTTGTAACCAAGATAGTAAGTCTTTACACACAACCGTGCAACAGCATCTTGCAAGCACGACACTTATATAGGGGGTGCCACGTGTAACCCTACTGGCTTATTACAGTTTCTCTATGTTCTCACGAGCCTCCAAACCAGTCAGTTAAGCTGCAGATACAATGAGGAAGGTCAATGTAAGGACACAGTATGTTTCCTCTCTATCACTTGCATGAGAGGAAACATACTGTGTCCTTACATTGACCTTCCTCATTGTATCTGCAGCTTAACTGACTGGTTTGGAGGCTCGTGAGAACATAGAGAAACTGTAATAAGCCAGTAGGGTTACACGTGGCACCCCCTATATAAGTGTCGTGCTTGCAAGATGCTGTTGCACGGTTGTGTGTAAAGACTTACTATCTTGGTTACAAGGTATTTTTTATATTATACACTACTAAAATTTTCTATATTTACTTTAATTACAACTGTGTACACTTATCGTCTCTAATTACAGTACCTATATCTACTTACTTTCGTTATCTATAAATCCAATATTCTAAGGCTTCTGATTGACTCTCCACTAAAAAATGTGATAGTAGAGTCTATCTTAATCGTTCACCACTTTATTTGAGACCCAGTTTCTTCCTATCTCTCTTTTCCTTTATCAATGTAATTTCATCTGTCTCAAACACACACACACACAAAAAAAAAAAAAAAACTCCGACAACTTCTGCTAGGACATTTTCTGATGAGTCACAGAAAGACAGTCACAACAGTTTCTATGTGATGTGGTGCAATAAAGGTCATGTAGATGGACATTGTTTGATTCCCGTCAGAGAGAAGTGGCAGCGTAATTAATCACGTAGATTGACTGCAATGGTGACCGTGCGCGGGAAAAAATGGTGAAGCTATTGATCAGAGCTATTAACACACGGTATGCACTGCCTCTCTCTCTCTCTCTCTCTGGGATTACTGATTTCAACCACAGTAAGTTAAGAGCGTACATGAAAAGTGTGTATTCACTGTCGCGGTCGCTTGCTGGTCACAGCCAGCCTTTTCAACGGAGCGAGCTCAAAGCTCCACATCGGAACAGCGAGGCTACAACCATACATCCCGTACCTACTTGCTGCTAGGTGTACAGGAGCTACATACACATTTCAGGTTAGCTATTTGCCTCGCCGTACCCGGGACTCGAACACTTGCCCTCTCGGTTGTGATCCAAGCGTGCTAAAAACAACACTACGTGGTGTGTGTGTGCGTGTGTATGTGTGCGTGTGTATGTGTGTGTGTGTTATTCACGGTCGGTCGCGGCCGCCTGCTGGTCACAAAGCCAGCCTTTTCCCTACGGAGCGAACTCAAGAGCTCATAGACCAATCTTCGGGTAGGGCTGAGACCACATCACACACTACACACCGGGACAGCGAGGTCACAACCCCTCGAGTTACATCCCGTACCTATGCTTGCTGTTAGGTGAACAGAGGCTAGATACACATTAGGAGGCTTGCCATTTGCCTCGCCGCGCCCGGGATTCGAACCCGGGCTCTCTCGGTTGCGAGCCGAGCGTGCTAACCACTACACACGCAGTGTGTGTGTGTCCAAAAATTATAACAACACCACAACTCTTGCCTAACTTAACCTCATCTTTTCCTTGAGTATCGACAAGTTTGAGGGTTTGAGTGGCAGCCGCCGTGATGGTTTGATGCAGCTGTCCCGTCCCGGCTTTTACTCGTGACAAACAAGGCAAGAAGAGGCAAATGGATTCCTTCAGGCGCTACTCAAACTTTTGTAGAAAATAGTTAGACGAAAACTTAAGCTCTTTAATGTGACAGGTGACTTGCTACTCAGGGGTGGCATCTGCAAAGCTTATCGCTAAGCGTGACGCTAATAATATAACAACACGGTTAGCTAACAACAGACTTGATAGCGACCCCCGCGAATCGGTATCCACAAACATTGTCGCTGTTAGGGGTGAGTGTCGCTAACTTGCATAAGAACGCTCATTGGTTATCAGGACACAGTCAATCACATTTAAGTTTATTATTATTATTATTATTATTATTATTATTATTATTATTATTATTATTATTATTATTATTATTTCAGTGTCTAGAGGTCCAAGGAATTCTCGTGGCACGATCATATATCCGTACAAAGATAACTTCCATTACAGCAGTTAATAGTAAAGTAGCAGGAATATCGCAAATATTGTGGCTGCTGGCCTTGTCTCGCCGATCGGCGGCGTGGCCAAATTTGCTCCCTCATCTCGATCTTTATTTTGGCTGTTCCATGCAAAATTCGGGGCTGGGTGGCATAGTTGATTAAGGCGGCTCGTTTTGGGCCTCCGTTGCTGGCGGCCCGGGTTCGAGTCTTTGCTAAACCTAATTACCCAGTGGGAGATGCAGCGCTCTCCCCTTAAACCTAGTGGTGCCATATGACCAAAGCTGTTGCAGCACCTAATGGAATAGTTTCCATGATAAAATTTTATTTTGTGCCTCCCAATATCATGTTTCTTGAGTGGTGAATTATGAATGAGGTAAAAAAAAAAAGATAATTTTGTGGACAAAAAAATCTACATAACAGATAGCGATGTCTTTACTACATATCGGGAGGTGTCGTTATTAATGTCACGAAAACGAAGTAAATAACGACGTCCTAACGTCACTCGCTGCGTTTGTGGATACCGACGCCTATCGTTAGCGCATCGTTAAGTTTTGTGGATGCAGCCCCAGGTCTCTTGCTCCTTAAATTGTCTCAAATTGACTCATAGTGTACATGAAACTACCCATACTAATACAACGTTCAGCCAATCATCTTTCACCCACCCAGCCACTCAACCACACCCATCTACCCAATTAATCCCTCTCTATACCCATCCATCTATCCATCCTCCCACTCATCTATTCACCCTTTCGCGTTTTTACACATACAAAATCAGATAAACTTGAAAAAAAAATCTGAGGTCATTGAAATGGCGTCAGTTGTTGTAGCTTCACTCTTTTCTCTCAAAATTGTTTTATGAGATGTGAGACGAAGTGCGTATCAAAAAAAAATAAATGATGAGGACTCTACCAAACTCGATACAAGCATTTTCACATCTACAAATCAAATACTCTGAATCATTATATATTGGATGCCTGAAACCAAATTAATTCCTTAAAATTATTACTTGGTGATGCACAAGGTTACTCCTTTTTTTCTATTTCATGTTCACGCAAGTGTTGAATAATCTCAACTCAAATAACTGAAACCAATTCAATCATTCCACTGAAACGGTTACTTAAGAAAAATGCATGATTTTTTTTATAATTACACTCCTTTTTACACAAATCTAATTAATGAACAATTGCTATACCTCAAATCCACGAAACCGAGTCAGTCATTTTAGCTGCACTTGCCTCTCTCGAAACTGTTACTTGAGACAAGGGGCGAAGTTCCTATCATCGACAAATTACATAATGAGGGCTGTCTACCACACGCCACTGAGCACTTAGCAGCTATTGGCACAGGCTGCACTACTGACTATCTACGTACTAGTCTGGCTGGATAGAGGAGGGAGGGCGCCACAACAAGGATTTATGGCACCGTTTAAAGGCTACGAGATAACGATACATTCTTCAGAATCGAACACGAAACTAACCTCTGAAACGTGTCGGTTGTCTCAATAACAAAAGAAAACAAAGGACACTGCAGGAAGTCGTCAGGACTGGGACGGGTTTTTACTATATTAGTTTTGCTTATTATTTAGCAGTTTTATACAGCCTCAAAACCTCATGTGGGGATTACAATAACTCATGAAAAAAAAAATGTGTCAGAGTACTGAAGGTGTTGGGAAGTTGTAGTGAAAGTTATTAAGGTTTTCAAAAGTGCTGCCATCATTGTGATGATAAGCTAACAAGTATTCTGCATCACTAATGGATTCGATAATTCGAATAATCATCTCTGTGGCCACTGAAAATTATCCTGATAAGAGAGGAAAAGTACTTAAGAAGATATTTTACGTTGTCAGAGACGTGTGAAAAGACCAATCTTAGCTTTTAGTTTCTTTTCGGCCTCTCTCTTCTTATTAAAAAGTCCTGATAAGAGAGGAAAGGGCTCTTAAGAACATGTTGGAGGTAACGTGTGAGTAAGACTAAATCTCATCTTTAGTTTCTATTCTGTCTCTCTTCTCATCAACGAGTCTCATCTTTGCTTCTCGGTGTTGTGTCCTTCTTTAATTCATTCTTTTTTCTCTCTTTGGAACTGGTAGTCAGAGAGAGAGAGAGAGAGAGAGAGAGAGAGAGAGAGAGAGAGAGAGAGAGAGAGAGAGAGAGAGAGAGAGAGAGAGTTCATTAAGCTGTTACTGCTGAGTTATTGGTTAGTTTCAAAAGATAAAACTAATCTATGAATAAGAATGATAAGTGAAGTAGGTAGCTATGTTACGTATAGAAACTGCCACATGTCCTTTATTATCTATGTTCTTTTGTTCTCATCCCATCCACCTGAACATCGTAATCTGTTACTTGCAAACTAGACTCGAACAACAATACGAACCATAAAAGAAAAAAATGTTCACCTGTCAGTGATGATAATTTCAGGTTCAGCTGGATACCACTGATTAGTGTGGTGACGGCCATTATGCCTATCCGTTCACTCATCTTTTTGTCTGCCTCTCAATCTATACATCAATCTCCATTCATTCATTCATTCATCTCTCTCTCTCTCTCTCTCTCTCTCTCTCTCTCTCTCTCTCTCTCTCTCTCTCTCTCTCTCTCACCTTTAAAAGAAGACTAAGACTCTTAAAAATACGTGTGCTTTAAATTCCCTCTTTTCTGTTTCTTACATCACTGCCCAACGTCATTTTTCTTTCTTATTCATTCCCCCATGAAAACCCCCCCCCCCCCCAAAAAAAAAAAAAAAAAATCTTCCATTTCGTGTTTAAGAATAGTTACCCCTGTCCTTTTTATTTCCGGGTTTGTGTTTCCTTCGTCCTTCCCACTTCCTTTCTCTCAAATATATGAGTTACTGAACAAACCACAACAATACTTCTCACTGCACAGAAGCAAAGAAAGTCATAATTTGGTGTCATGTTTAAGAATGCATGAAGTCAACGTGCATAGTATGAGAGAGAGAGAGAGAGAGAGAGAGAGAGAGAGAGAGAGAGAGAGAGAGAGAGAGAGAGAGAGAGAGAGAGAGAGAGAGAGAGAGAGAGAATCATTATTACCATTAATATTGTGTGCTACTTCTTAAATGATAATACCACTTCTCTTGACGCCTTTACTATTCTTGCTGTTGTTGTTGTACTATTTTTTGTGACTTGTTTACGATTATATAAACGCAAAAGTCTGTATTGGAAAACCACAAATGATACAGACAAATCAAGAACCTAAACATCAAAGGACATATCAAGGAGGAGGTAACTCAAAGATTGTGTGAAGGGAGTAAAAAGTATATGAATAAATAAGATGTGTTTGCATCAAATGTGAGAGACAGAGAGCAATGTTAAAACCTCCTCATCGACCTTGCTTCCACGGTGGGTAATACAAATCAGGGAACTTATGGGTACCGAGACACAAATTATTCATCATCTAGTATATAACGTCTTGATGAACCTAAAGACCAGCATGTTAATAGCAGGAATAAAGATGATTAATAAAATATGTTTGATTCACAAGAAAAAAAAATAATAGAGAAAAAATTAATGAACGAATAAACAAAGCCATAGATAAAACAATCTGGTTCCAAATTTAACACTAAGCTTACCTCGACTTCACCTCCAGGCTTAGAAATAAACAAAATTAACACAGCCAAACCACGTTGTAAGGACAAGAGTCAGGCTAGATGTAACTCAAAGATACTGAGACTGGAATGGAATTCTTTTATAAAGCAGAAAGCAATGTTTTAACCAGCCAACCTCCCTTCGCCCTCGCTTCCACTTTTCCCATATTAAATTTTCAAAGTAACTAAATGGAGGAAATATGGAGAGAGAAACCAGGAGCTAAAATTGAAGCAGGAAGGGGAAAAAAATCCACACAAAAACGTCGCTTCACAAAAGAATGGGTCATATTTCGTAATGAATTTCAATTTTTGGAAGTGGATGCTTGCCGGCTCTCCATTTTAATGCTTGAGTCATAGCATAAGAGAGAGAGAGAGAGAGAGAGAGAGAGAGAGAGAGAGAGAGAGAGAGAGAGAGAGAGAGAGAGAGAGACGAGGACACGAAACGAAAAAAAATGTATAACTGATGACAGGAGAAAAGTAGCATTGACAAAAGATGAAGAAAAAAGCAGACCTTCAAGGGCAAATGCAACTTGTTACCGAGTCCACCATTAGTTACAAGGTAAAGAAATTAATAAATATCGTAATTCTCTCATTGTAAACATTACTGAAATTTTCATGAATATCGAAATCAAGTTTTTTTTTTTTCTAGTTGGACAAATTTTAGTAGGCTATAGTGGAAGTAATTTGATTCTCCAGGTGTGTTTCCGTGATTCCAGCGGTGGTTTAACAAGGTTTTTACTTCATTGATGAGCTAAAACACCCTTGAGAATGCTACTTATTATCTCTATGGTCTTTGACAACCGTCTTGATGAGAGAGAGAGAGAGAGAGAG
>JAHFWG010000713.1:0-38479 GCA_020233015.1 Callinectes sapidus | reverse complement strand
GGGGGGGGGGGGGGGGGGGGGGGGGGAGAAAGGAGAGAGGATGGTGAGTGGCTGGAGGAGGGAGGGAGTGGGGGGGGGAGCAGCCTACTTGGTCTGTTTGTGTATCGAATGGGAGAGGATAAGGACGGAGGGAAGAGGAAGGGGAATACTACAAGATGTGTTCCTATATTTAGTGCATGGGAGGGAGGCAGGGACCCATGTGGAGGCTTGTCTAGTCTTCATTGGGACTGGAGAGTTTCACACTGAAGTAAATAAGTCTTTTGTTATGCCTGTTTTTTTATGCATTTCATGTCTGTGTTTACTTTATACTCTCAAAATGTGAAGGATATTTATGAATTATGATAAGATGATGGGAAAACAAGGTGCCAATATGTTAAATCATATTGCCACTCTGGTGGGTCAGGACCAATTTTATTTTTTCCATTGCTTCTTAACAATGGCTATTGCGTTTAGCTGGGGTTGAGTGCAGTATTTTTTTTATTCAAAATGAACTGGAAAAGATTAAATATTTTTACATTAATTTTAGTGGTAAAAATTGCTTCCTAATTTGAATTTTTGCAGTTCGAACTGCCAAAAAGAATGAATTAAGTTTGAATCAAGAGGTAGCACTGTATTTATAAATTGAGAGTTTTCTGTGGAAGTGATGTTAGGAGAGTAAAGTTATGTAGAGCATAGCTTTACACAGTTATGGAGTCACTTACTGTTTAGCTATCTATTTATTCTTATTTTTATTCATTTCTTGTATTTCTTAAATTTTGATAGCTGACTTAATTGTATAGTTTGTGTGTGTGTGTGTGTGTGTGTGTGTGTGTGTGTCATGTTCAAGGGCAAAACTTTACTCATTCTCACTGATTTTCCACTAGTGACCAAACTAAGAGTCGGTAATGCATTCAAAGTTATGATTGACCAAAACACTATGTTTTTGTTTTAGTCATTACAACTTGAGGAAACTGTACCCAAGCAGTAGTAATTTGTAACAAGCAATAAAATTTGTGGTTTTCCTTTCAATCTATCTATAAAAATTGCTGTTGTTGAGTTGATTTTATTTGTTCATTAAACTTCTATTTTTTGTATATATAGTACAAGTACCTCTCAATTTATGCAAGAGATGCATTCCTAAAGAGGTCATGGAAAATAAAAATGATGTAAATCAAACAAAAGAAATGTTTACCTGTATTTTTATTGCCTGTCACTCTAACTTCAACTTTGACTCCTCTCCATTTCATAATTCCTCCTCTGGCTGGCCTTCCTCTCCCTTTCATAATTCCTCCTCTGGCTGCTCTTCCTCTTGTGATTCCTCATTTGGCTGTTGTTCATCATCTTTCCCTCTCATCTTGAAGAATGAAGTCATTATCATCTGGACTTCTATTATTTATTATTTTATCATTATCATTCTGTTATTTTTCTCACATCTCTTAATAAAATCCAAAATTTGCCAGCTCTCTGTGAGAGACTGATGAGCTTCTTTGTACATCAGGGTAATTTTCCTCAATCAAATCAAGGACTTCTCGTAATTTGCCTATAGCCTCCATTAGCACCTTGTGTAAGAGCACATGTTGCTGTTGTTGAGTTTGTGATGCTTCTGCTTCTTCATGTTCCTTCACTCGTTTTATCTTCAACTCCAGTACATCTTAATTGCATAATTCATTATATTGAGACTGTAGCAAGTTAATTAAGGTAGGTTGCAAATAATACAATTGCACCTTGGTCTAAAGGCTGAAGTAAGGATGTTGTATTGGGTGGTAATAATGCAAATTTGATGTTACTGATGTCACAAAGTTTGTGTGTGGGTAGCTAGCAACATTGCTAAGTAGCAACAAAATCTTGAAAGGAATGCTTTCTTGTTTACAGTAGACCTCCAAATCACTGTACAGTCTGTTCTTGAAGCAGTCACTGAACGTCATCTGACCCTTCTTTATTGCATACCAGTGAACTGAAATGTGAAAAGACAAAAATGTTGGAAAAGAAAATGGGAATCTCAAGGCTGGAGTGTGTGTGTGTGTGTGTGTATTGTGGCTGTCTGAACGTAACTGCTTCCTTCCCTTCTGTTCTATCCTTTCTTTTACATGGTTTATTTTAAACTAAAAACCTTTGGAAAATTGTATTATGATTCATATGAATCAGTGAGTTCAGGGACTGGGCATAGTAAACATGAGGCTTGGTGGAGAGATTCCTGGTAACCACTGTAACTGTACCAGCATGTGCGTGTGTATGTGTGTGTGTGATTCTCTCTCCCTCCGTCCCTTCCTCCTTCCTTCCCTTCTGTTCTATTCTTACTTTTACATGGCGTATATAAATATGAAATCTTTACAAATTGGATTATGATTCATATGAATTGGTGAGTTCAGGGACTGGTTATGACAAACATGAGGTGGGGAGATTCCTGG
This sequence comes from Callinectes sapidus, assembly GCA_020233015.1. Taxonomy (NCBI): domain Eukaryota; kingdom Metazoa; phylum Arthropoda; class Malacostraca; order Decapoda; family Portunidae; genus Callinectes; species Callinectes sapidus. The sequence goes on along the minus strand of JAHFWG010000713.1, from coordinate 36,092 downwards.
AAACCATGATAATCGTACCAGCTTGTGTGTGTATGTGTGTTTGTGTGTGTGTGTGTGTGTGTGTGTGTGTGTGTCCCTCCCTTCCATTATTTCTATTCTATATTTCTTTAACAGTAAAAATTTAACATTATTCTCATTTTATTTCTCTTACCTTGAGGGCTCTAGGATTTTCTGAATGGTAAATGAGCACTGGTTTCAGCATTGCATTCACAGTCAAGCGATCCTTAGAGAGGCTTTAACCAGTAATTGTCATCCAGTGAAATATCATGTAAAGGTGAAAAAATTGTAAATAGAACTTTTTAAAAAAATTTGGACATCTTGTAAATTAAAGAATGTGTAAAGGAAATGCATGTAAAAATTTGTATTTTAGAGTGTATTAACCAAGAATTAAAAAATTCAGTAAAAATGCTCACTAAGATGCTGGTCTTCAGAGTCAAAGGTAGTCATCAACTATCAAAAGGTAAATGTCTTGAAATCCCCTCTTTTGAAAAAAAGTTCAAGTCATAGGAAGGAGGAAATACAGAAGCAGGCAGGAAGTTCCAGAGTTTATCAGGGAAAGGAATTAATTATTGAAAATAGTGGTTAACTCTTGGATTGCAGAAAGGGATAGAATGGGCATAAGAGAAAATACATAGAAAGCCTTGTGCAAAGAGCCTGGGGGAAGAGGGGAGATTTGCAGTTAGTAAGATCAGAACAGTAGTTAGCATGAAAATTGCATTAGAAGATAATAAAAAATGTTATATTACAATAATGAGAGAGAATTTGATTGTCTTAAAGTGTGGTATGAGTGGAAGATCTTTTTGAAACAGTTCAAGTCAGAAGCAGGAGAAAATAAAGAAGGAGTTTTAACTGTTGACTAAATTTTATGCAAACACTTGAATACTGGTCAGACTCCAGTCCCACAAGTCTATTACTGTGGCATTGTGTGTTTTAGATTTCAAGTCTGTATCACACCATGAATACATTTAGATTAGCAATGTAATTGCTAGATACTTATGATTAGATTGTACTTCCCCCTTACTACTGCTGCCTTCCCCTAGGATTAGATTAATAGACACTGAAAATTATCTGTTTGTGTATCATTTCATCTATTTATCTATCACTCCATGCTTTTTACTACCCGTTTTCAAAATGCTCTTGATTTCAGGCCTCAATCACCCCATGAATACAATGATGTAGGTTAATTAAGATTAGCAATGTAATTTTTGTACTGAAAACTTAGGATCAAATTGACAGAGGCCAACAGCTATGGATGTCTATCAATCAACCATTCAGCCCATAGTTTTTTTTGTTACATACTTGTTTTTAAATTGCTCAAGTCCTGTGTCATCACACCATAAAGGAGCAGACAAGTATCTTTCTATCTATCTGAAACCTTACTCCCCAATGAGTGTCTCACAAGGGGATGGCCACAGCAGCAGAGCCTCCACCTCTCTTAATACAAACATTCCCCTTACTTGTTCGAGTATATATTTGTAAGCTTCCGCAAACACATCCTTCACACTTGTGTTCCTTTACCCCATCCTTCTATCTTACAAGTAACTTTCCTCTTATATTAGCACATACCTTCAGTTCTGCTTACATACAATTTCTTTACAAACTCTTCACTTTTTATCCTGTTAATTAAGCCATACCATTTCAGTGTTTCTTTTCATTCATTCTACCACTGCAATTGTTTACCACTTGCACTGATGCTCTCCCCACATCTCATGCACTCTCATGTTCAGATTCTTCCCAGGCAATATGGTTGATTACTTATAGTAAAGATTTGCTGAATCTGTAAGAACATTAACTTTTGCTTGATATTTTTTTACCATAATGGGAGGTTTAGCAAAGGAAGTATGACAGATTCTTAATGTAAGATTTTCAGCTTACATGATAACTTTTTTAATGCTTGTTTGACTTTTCCTTCACAATTCTGAAAATGAAAGAAAAATATTATAACTCAGATACATAAACAAATTGTTGTAGTACAGTATATAGTAATGAATTTGGCCACTGTAAGTGTTGTGTATTGAATTACTAATGAGTATTGCTTCACATGCTTCTTGCTGCTTTCACAGTTTTATTTCCTTGTCATGTGAGATAAGGTAAGGTAGTGTGTAATATACTTTTGCTTTATTTTTACAGACTCAAGAGGAAAAAAGGCTCCATCTTCCAGTCCATTCAGTCACTCCAGAAGAATAGTGCAAAGGTAATGGGGTCCTAATGGATCTTTTGTATTAAACACACAAGCACACACACACAGCTGGAGTAGGAAGTGTGAGATGGAATTCAATGTGGATAAAAGTCATGTTATGAAATTGGGAAGGAGTGGAAGACAACCATGTGGGATCTATGAGATGGAAGATAGTGTAGAAATGAAAAAAAAGTTAACAAGGAAAAAACCCAGGAGTGAGAATAGTCAACAGGATAGCCATGTAGATAAAATGTTTTGTGAGACATACAATTTTGTAAGAAATATTGAATTGGCTTTCCATTACATGGATAAAGATATGATAGAGAAACTGTGATCAGACCCAGATTAGAGTATGCAGGGATGGTGTGGTCCCCACTCAAAAATAAATGTGTATGTAAATTGGAGAGACTGCAAAGGATGACAACAAAGATAGTACTAGAGCTAGGAGGGATGACATATGAGGAGAAACTGAGGGCTTTGGATCTACCAACACTGGAGGAAAAAAAGAGAGGGGGACCTAATACAAGAATACAAACTAAGGAATGGAATGAATGTAGTAGATAATGAGGAGATGTTAGTAAGAGATGAAGTTAGAAGATGTCATAAAAAAATGTCAAGGATGGGTAGATGCTTCAAGACACTGATTGAGAAGAGTAAATATTTAACAGTGATGGCTGACTTTAATTGCAAGGAATTAGTTTGAGAAGATGTGATAACTGAGGGAAGAGAAACATCTTGGGGATTTATACTACTGAATCAAGCTTTAGACAATATCCCATCTCAATGGATTAAAGACAGCACAGGATATAAAGCAAATGAAAAACCATCACAATTAGACTTGATATTTCTTGAAATTTCATTGATATTGATATTTCGTTGTTCCTCAGTTCTCAGCCAAGCGAGATGCCTGTGATGAGAAGTCTGCTGGGGCTCGAAATGACTACCTCCTCACTCTGGCAGCAAGTAATGCTCACCAGCGGCGATACTATGAAGTGGACTTTGAGCGATTCCTGAGGGTGAGTGCTATGAATGATGGTGGAAGGACAATGAAAGAGGGAAACTTCATGAGGGAATATTTTGAGTGCTAGTGCAGCACTTTCCCTTATCACATCAAATTGAAGCTAGTTACTTATATGATTATTAATACCTAATTCAGTGTTAGATATCAAAATTGTGTAGGAAAGACAGGCAAAGTGAAAAGCTTCAAGATGAGTTTTTTTTAACTGCTAATCAAACTCCTTTCCTTATCATCTAAAGCTGGAGTAAGTTGTATGTTGATATTCTCTTTTGTTCTCAATATACTTTATACTCAACCCTCAGCTATCACGAGAAACTTTTTTTAACCTTGCCACGATAGCTAAAAACACAAAAGCTATTGTTAAGAAGTAATGGGAAAAAAATAGAACTTGTCCTGGCCCGCCAGAGTGGCGATTTGGTTTACTATATTGGCACCTTGTTTTCCCCTCATCTCATCATAATTCACAGATATCATTCACATTTTGATAGTATAAAGTAAACATAGACATGAAATCCATAAAAAACAGACATAACAAAAGACTTACTTACTTCAGTTTACTTTCAATAAATATCCTTAACTGTAGACTCATTGATACCAAACTTAGCCCCCACAGAACTTTTACTTTATCTACTTTCAACCAATTTCACTATCTCCAGTTCCTGTGTGTTCTTCCTCTTCTTAATTTTTTTTCCTGGTACTTCTGTTGCCTTTTGCTTGGTCGGGTTGGGTGGTAGGGACTTCCCTGAGTGGTCAGGAGGGGAAATAGCGGCCATTGTCCCAAAATAATACAAGTGTGGCCTTGAATATCACTTTCACTGCTACTCACATGTGCCGATCTAGTCTACTGAATTGAAAGGGTGGCAGAGGAGGGGGTACCAAGAATGTGCTAGCCCATCATAGCTAAATACTTCCCTCAAATTCAGCCAATCAGCGAGTAAGTCTGGCCAAGTAGTATGACTTAGCTATCTGGATAGACTGGTTCACAGGATAGGCTCATTCACAATTCATGATAACTCCAATTGAGATGTGTGTTAGCCATTTAAATGTATCTTTTTGTGTTTCCATGATAGCTGTGAAATGCAATTGTGAAACCCATGGTAGCTGGGGGATAAGTGTGTATGAAGTTACTATGTCATTTCAATTCTTAGATATATGTATTTTGAATCGCTGTGAAAATATTTCAAGAGACTAGTGATCACTAAATGTATTCCACTGTGAATGTTTGACCAACAATCAAACACTTTATGTATTATATAGATAGGAAGTTAGTTGACAGTGATCTAGTGTTATCTATCAATCTCAATGTATAAGATTATTACTGGTTAGTCAGATGCTGTAGTTTATAGCAAATCAATATGGAAATTTTTCAAAACTGCATTAAAATCACCAAATATGTACTATATTCTAATGTAAATTCTTGATTGCTAATGCCATTTTTTTTTTTTTTTTTTTTTGTGTGTGTGTGTGTGTGTGTGTGTGTGTGTGTGTGTGTGTGTGTGTGTAACATAGACAATGGAGTGTGACATGTATGACAAGGTGGCAGAGTACCTGACTCTGATGAGCAGGACGGAGTTACTTACCTGTTCAGCTACACAGTCATCTTTCAACAAGATCAAGGAACAAGCAACCACGGTGAGAAAACAAGGCTTTTTCTTGTGTTGCCTCAAACCAAGACTTTTTCTTACTTCAATTTGGTTAGGAAAAGTAGAATTAAGATATTAAAGAAGGGATGTAGAGAAGAAGGGAAAGGAAAAGGACTTGGTGAACCTGCTTTCCTTGTATTGCCTCAAACTAAGGTGATCTGCTCTTACATTGCTTCAAACCATTACATTAAATTGTTGAGAAATAAATTGTGAATCTCAAATAAACATGCTGAGCCAGAACTCAAACCCAGGAGCCTAATAGAAGCAAGATTGTGAGTTTGGTTGTTCATATTCCCCTTACACATTTGCTTATACAAGTTATATATGTTTTACTGTTCCTTTACAGCAGCACTAAAACATGTATAGAAATAAGCACACATGTTTTGATTAACTTTTTACTATGATGTGCTGCAATTCAGTAAAGTAGCAGCACAAAATCTTTACTTATATGTAACAAAAAGAAAATCAAATTGATATTTTAGATTTTTATTCTATTTATTTATTCATTCTATTTATTCATTAATTTTCTTTTAGCTTGCACAATGTTTAAAGATGACAGCACAAGAAAAGATTTCCTAGATGTGTTTCTTATTAAGGAAAAATGTGGCAAATAGCAATGGAAGTGTTCAGCGAAGTATAGATAACTTGAAACTTAATAGTTTGAGTCAACTGCCTCATGAGCAACTTTTTTACATACGTGGTAGTTCACAATAATTCTCTTCTCACAAATGTACACATTTTACTAAGGTGTTGTGTTCATAAAATGATGCAAGATGCTTTATTTTTTTTATTTCCTAGTTTCTTAATGAAATTAGAATTTTAAAAAGATCCAAAGGAATTATTAGTTCTCATATTGAGTGGCACATGATTGGAATAGACTCAGTAATTAGGTTCCTGGTATATCAAGTGAATAGAAATCTTTTAAAGAAGATTTGACAAGTCAGTGGGTAGCGATGAAAAATGCAAATAGGTAAGTAAACATATATCATACATAGACTATAACATGTAGGGTCAACAACTTTTTGGCACTTTCCTTACTATTTTCAGCAGTCTTCTTTATTTTTTTATACATCATCCTATGTTCATATGCACTGTTTCTCCATAGGTGACTCGGGGATACAACCTTCGCTGCTACTTGACATTCTATCCAATGCTGGGCCAGAACATTCAGTATGATTTTGAGCCATGTGAGGGAGATTCTATTGAGATTGTTACTGTACACGATGATACCACTCAGACGTTGCTTGAACAGGAGGGCCGCAGATGTGTTACCACCATACAAAAGGATGTCAAGGTGAGGTTGCATTGTAAGATAGGAAGCAAATTACATGACCCTTAGCTGTGGTGCTCAAATATCCTCCTTATTTTTCTCCTTGGTCAGCTTTTACTTGCTTTGTTCCACTTACATTAAAGTATTATCCACTCTTATCTTTCTCTATAACCTTCTTCTTGTTAATTGCTCTTTTGCTCCCTTCCATGGGCATCCACAGCTGGAGCAAAGGAGGCATTTGCCCCCTATGGAATTTATAGAACCCATGCTCCGCCATAGCTACTCCACTACCTTAGACCCCTCCCCTACCACGACCTCCATTTTATCCTCCAGATGCCCATGCTCCCTTTTATGTCTATTAAACTATCATCTTTTATTCCCATCATCTATCATTTTTTCTCCACTATCACTTTGCTAACCAAATTTTTCTCCATCACTTTCTTCTTTATTGTCCCTCATTTGCTTTCATCTATCTGCATTAAACTATCTTCTGCACTCTACTAACCATTTCAGAGAACACATATCTCTTCTTTCTTTCTCATTAGTATTAATTTCTTCCCTTCCATATTCATTAAACTAACATCTTTTCTCATCATCTATCATCCCTCCTCCACCATTACTCTGCTAACAAAATAAATCCCATGTTTTTTTAATGTTTTCTTTATGTTGAATTACCTATTTGAGAGACTGCTATGCATTTCTTCCATTGTATCTTCTGTTTTTTTTCTGTTAGATCACTCCTCTCACCCCTTCATCTCCCCACAGTCCATCCGAGAGGCTACACGCAAGATCCAAAAGTTGAATGTGGTGGGTAAACACGAGTATGACTTACCACCAGACATCGAATCAAAATTGGATGACCAACGACTTGTCATCCGGCGAGCAGAAACCTCCAAGGTCAAGATGGAAAGTAAAATTGAGGTGCTAAAGGAAGGAGGAGGTAAGAGAGAGAGGAGGATGAAGAGGAGAAAGAAAATGGGGAGGACTTCATTAGAGAAAGCAAACTTGAGGTAACAAAGAAAGGAGATAAAATAGGGAGAAAAAGGAAGAAAAGGAGGGAGCTCTGGCAAATGAAAGCAGAAGTGAGGTGCTGAGGAATGGCAGAGGTTAGGAAGGGAGGATGAGATGGAAAAGATATTCACACTATTAGTTCCTTATATTGAATATTCACTGATGTAATATTCTTGTTATGAACTTTATAACTTTTTTCACATTGATTTGATAATGGCAGTGACTAAAACATTATTTCAAATTATATAAAATGTACAGAAATCCATGTACTCTCTCACTTGGGCAGATCTCACATTTCATCAATATTTACACCAGATGATTGTAATTGTAGTGATGAATATGATGTGTTTGCAGTGGAAGTGGAGGACTATGCGAAGAGTCTGGACAGTGACAGCCTTGGGGTTGAAGTGGAAACAAGCCTGAGTCGCTCTGAGTCCACTCTGTCTGTGAGAGAGGAGGTGAGGTACAAAGTTACATTATATGGCTGAGTGTGTGTGTGTGTGTGTGTGTGTGTGTGTGTGTGCATGTTTACTTAATTGTAAGATATAGGAAAAGAGCTATGCTCATGCTGTCCTGTTTCTGTATCTATAAGAATTCAACATTTCTTTGAAAGTATGAATTTTTCCTGCTTCATTAACACTCTTGTCTAGACAATTTCACACCTCTATGCACCTTTGTGGAAAATTGAACTTCTTTATCATTTATGCAGTTACCCTTTCTTAATTCCTTTCTATGTTCTATTGTATCACTGGTATCACTACTCAATAAGTCTTCTTTATTTAATTTTTCCAGTCTCTTCATTACTTTGTAAACTGCTATTACACCTTCCCTTTCCCACTTCTGTTCTAATGTAAGAATGAAGGAGCCAATGAATTGTGCACATTCCTTTTTGAATATATATAAGTGTATGTGTATATACAGGTACCTCTTGATTTACACAAGAGACGTGTTCTTGAAGAGGCCATGGAAGACAAAAATGACGTAAGTCGAAATATATATATATATATATATATATATATATATATATATATACAGTGGTACCTCTTGATTCGAACTTAATTAGTTCTTTTTGGCTGTTCGAATTGCGAAAATTTGAATTAGGAAACAATTTTTACCAGTGAAATTAATGTAAAACATTTAATCTGCTCTACTTTATTTTTTGGCTCCTTGATAGGGTGAGCCTCTCTTTTTATGGATGACAAATGTTTATTGAATGACATGGTCAGAGATGGTGTCGGCATCATGTTTACAATGGTGCACCATTGTGTGTGTATATGTGTGTGAGAGTGTATGTATGTGTGTGTGTGTGTGTGTGTGTGTGTGTGTGTGTGTGCGTGTGTGTGTGTGTGCGTGTGTGTGTGTGTGTGTGTGTGTGTGTGTGTGTGTGATGAATTACCTTTCTCCGTCTCCATGCATGTGAGCAAGAATAAACCCATATTGTCAGACTGAGGCACCAGCTGCTGAGTATGAGAAGGAGGAGGTGGAGTCCAATGCTGTTGCTGTCTCCTCTGGGCCGGAGTCGACCACCACTGCTGAGTACGAGCGTGGTGACTCGGCACAGACACAGGATGATGGTGGGTTGGCTGGCCAGGAGGGACTGGTTCTCTTTTTGCTGGTGATAATTTCTCTTAATGTTTGCTGAAAGATGGAATTTTCTTTTCCTGTTTTGGTCTTCTTCTCATCTCTCTTTTTGTCTCTGATCTAGCTTGAACAGTTTTGTTGCATTTTTTTTTGTTTTCTTACCTTTTTTTTTCTCTTTTTTATTTCTATCTTAACCAGATTGAATAGTTTGTCAGTATTTTTATTTTATAGTGCTATATCCTTTCCTTTCTAAACCAGTTTGGATAATCTTATAAGCATCAAGTTGTTTACATTCCAATTTCTCTGCCTCATCATAATTTTCTCTTCATTTTATCTGACAGATTTAGTTGTTTTCCTCAGTATATTGATTTAGAAATACATTGGTATTTTCTTCAGTTCAGTTTTTTACCATAGGTTTGCTAGTTTCTTTTTGTGTTTTTTGTTATTGTGCATATACATTTAAATAGTCAGTTTATACTATATTGAGTACTTTGCATAAATTTCTATCTCTTATTTTTCACTCTAGCTATATATATATATATATATATATATATATATATATATATATATATATATATATATATATATATATATATATATATATATATATACTACACTTGTACATTGTACTTGTCACTTTTTTTTATTTAGTAATTAGTCAAGTATCTTTTGCCTGTTCTAGTGTTATTTTTTTTCACTCCAATTGAAGTCTTGCTTGTCAAATTCTTCTCTGTTCTGTTACCCTACTTACACATTCTAATTGCCACTTCCTTCATTTAATAAACATCCCTGCTTTAGTTTTGGAGATAGTCCTGTAGCTTGTGTTACTTTGCATGCTTACCACTTAGTCTGAGCAGCAATTATGTGTCTTTCAACAACTCAGATCATAGCAGGCCACATACTTGACTGAGGTAAATCTTGGCTTGTGCATAAGTAACTGAGACAAGTTTCTGATGAACTATACATGCATGTTCAATTCAGTCTTTGTTGAAGAATGGAAGTGAAAGTGAGGGAAGACAAGACAGGCAATAAACTGTCATCTCTATTAGTTGATTGATTCCCATTTTTTTTAAATTTGGAAATGGTATTATCAGTTAGCATTTTCTATAACTTTTATTTTTTTCCTTAGAAATTTTTCTTGCAAAAAATCAAGGAGTTAGAAGCAATGTACATAAACTAAAGATAGTTTTCTTTTCTATAACTGTCATGGACTGCAGTATTGCCATCTACTTTTCCACTTCTTCCATGCCCTTTTCTGTCAGTATTGATAAATGCCACATATTAGTTATTGTGAAGACTGCATTGGTATCCACAAAGAAAAAAATATGACTTAAAAAATTATTATAACCAAAGCAATAACCAGTCTTTCCATTCAAGTTTCTTGTAAGCAGTAGCTTGTACTAGTTTTCTCAGATATGATATGAGTCAGGTATACATATAACATTGGTTTGAAGTGTGAAGTACAGCCACTGAACACTCATTCATTCACTCATTCATGAACAGACAAAGGAATCAAACAAATGAACACAGGTTGCAAGTACTGGTGATAACTGGCAGGTGAAGTTGTGAATGAGAGTTGTTAGATGCCAGTTAACATGTGTTTACAGAGCAATGATATTACTTTGCTCTGCCACAAAGATCAATACATAGAGTAGAAGAAGTATGTACTTTGCATTCAAGTATACTATATTCTTTCCCTTAGCCACAAAGATCATTACAGAAAGTACTTCTTTTTTTTCATTGCTTCTTCATTGCTGATGATAGCACAGCACATGATGTTTGAGTGACTATGAATTGCTGATCACTTATACATACAATTATGGGCACTAAAAGATTCCATTTGTTTCTTCTCTTTGTTTGCTGTTAGTGATGTCTTTTGAAGTTACATAAATATCCTAAATTTGCACGGCAACATCAACTATTGGATTTGAGACGTTTTAGTTGTAAAAGATTTATAAATGTTATGTTCTCTATTTAGTAATTTTGTATTATATATAATAAATTCATTAAAGTCACATTACATGTTGTCTGCTTTAGGTTATATGCTTTGTCTCAATTCACTGCATCTGACTGTAAGTCTTGCATTCCTTACATATCAAGAGCATAAGAGCATTAGCATAAACATAAAAAAAATTGTCTGATTTCAGCTGCACATAGTTTCCCTATCACTGAATCTTAAAATTTGTTCTCTTGTTTTATATGTTATGGTACCAATTTATTAATCAGTCAGTCTGTTGTCATCAATATCCCTCTCCAAAAATCTTACTAATATATTATTTCGACAAGTGAGTTTAACTTGAATGTATTGGAATCTATACTTTTACCTCATTGCTATATAACTGCTTTGCTTTTATGCCTCCAAAATACCAATCTATCAATTAGTTATTCTCTTATCAACCTCTCTCCATGGTAGTGACAACTAATTAATATGAATGCATTGAAATCCATTATTTTATTCAGTGGTACAATGATCTTCCTATGTCACCAAAATATAAATCTATCATTATTTTATTTCCATTCTCCCTCCATTACCTTTATTGATGTGTTTAATCTGAATATCCACCTCTTGATGAAATTTACATAAAAGTGTTTGGAGTTTGAAAACATTGCAGTACTTGTTTGGGAAAAAATAACGTAGTTTTTGTCTAGTTTAAGTACTGGTATAAGTAAATAGCTACTTGAGTATTTAGAGAGATGTCTTTGTTTATGCATTGCCAGCAGCATTAGTAACTAGAACACTGTGTATAGCTAATGTAGGATGCCTTCATAGTAAGCCAGAAAATTATCAAGCTGCATTTTTCATGACAATCATCTTGTCTGCAGTACACACCACATACTAAAACAGTACAATCATCTGTCTTTCCTGGTCTATTACTCCTCTCTGTGCACTGCCTGCCTCTCTCTCTCTCTCTTTCTCTCTCTCTCTCTCTCTCTCTCTCTCTCTCTCTCTCTCTCTCTCTCTCTCTCTCTCTCTCTCTCTCTCTCTCTCTCTCTCTCTCTCTGCATTGCTTCCCTGTTCCCCAGGGAGGTTAGACACAGGGATGTGGGACCCCATGAGTGTGGACTGGGGAGATGTGCCAGTGTCTCCACTGCCTCCTGTCACCAATGGGCCACCAGAGGATGTGGGCACCTTCCCCAAGTGTACTGTGCTTTACAACTACACGGTGAGGAGAGCTGTTGTCTGTGGATCATAACAGATACTTAATCTACCTGGAAACTTGTGTATATGAGTGAAATGAAACAACTGAAATATTAGTGACTGTTTATTTTGAAGAGGCTTAGAGAGAGAGAGAGAGAGAGAGAGAGAGAGAGAGAGAGAGAGAGAGAGAGAGAGAGCACAACAGCCAAGAAATAGATGGAAGTAACATTGTTTTTAATCAAAAGTAAAAAAGAGATAGACTAAGGAACAGAGAAATGACACTGGATGATGACAGGAAAGAATGTACTGTAATTTTCCAGATGAAAAGTGATCACTTAAAGGACAAGTATTGATGAGGGATGGAGTGATAAGATGGACAGAGAATAGTGTCAGAGAAATAAGAGAAAAAGACTAACTGATGTTATCTACATGTTATTGTGGAACTTTGGGCCAATAACGTTATCATTTCTACCTTTCCCTCATGCCACACAGGCCCAGAATCCTGATGAGCTTACTATAGTAGAGAATGAAGAGCTGGAGCTGATGGCAGAGGGTGATGGGGATGGTTGGGTGCAGGCCCGGAACTACAAGGGAGAGGTGAGTCCTTGGCTGATGTGGAATAGGCAGGATAATTAAAAGAATTATTTTTATAACTACTGAAGTAGAACTAGCAAGTTACATTTTGAATATCTTATTTTGTTAGAGCAATTTATGAGATTGGAAGTGTAGACAAAATCTTTTCTAAAATATAACTCCAACCCTGAAAAAAGTTAAGTTTTTGAAATATGGATGGACTTCATGCTATTCTTTCTAGTATTTATATAAGGGAACCAATAGTCACATTCTTATAATATTTGTTTCATGTATATAAATATTCCTTATTTTTTTGCCTTATTTCTCTTCTATTCTATATCTTTGTATCTATTTATTTGTTTTGTTTCATCTGTGCTTGTTTTTATCCATTTTCAGTATTTTTTTTTAATGTATGCTGAAAGCTGATCTTTTTCCTTATCTCTTACATAGCATTTCCTTTTCCTTTACTAGGTTGGCTACATCCCTCAGAATTACATAGAGATGGAAGATGCATCAGCCAGTGGTGTTGCTCCTGCAGCAGCTCCGCCAGCCACTGAGCCCGCCCAGGAGGTCACCACCACTGCACCAATGGTGGAGACGAGTGATGCTGCTGCCATTTCCTTCTCTACCATAGAGTACAACTTAGAGGTGAGTCATGAATCAGTAGTTACCTTTAGTGTCATTGTTATTGATATCACTGCCCCAGTACGCCTTGTGCATCATAAATGGTGGTTAGGTAATAGGAACAGAGTGAAGGGTTTGTGAGCCCCTCTCCTCTGTATTTTGATCATTCTTTGTTCCTACATTGTGATAAAGTGTGGTACTTTGTCTCGCTTACCTCCCTTATAGGGAGATCTTATCCTGGTGGCCCAATGAATTATTATTAACATTGATATACCTAATTACCAAGTCATTTTGATGCAGATGGCAGCAAGCAAGTAATATGCTGTCAAGGCTGCCATGGCATTTAATAGGCACTGCAACTTTGTACGTGTATTGCATATTTTGCTCAGTGAAAATCAGAAAATTGTCCTTAACATATTACCTGTGATATGACCCCATTGGTGGATTATTAGCTTCTATCCACTGTTACAATGTTACCAACAGGTGCAGCACACTATGTCACATTTTAATCCTACTTCTAATAGAAATTGGTTTGTATATTAAATTACAATAGTTAGCAAATAAAGGAGACTATAATAAACACTGATTGATAAATAATGTTTAAAAAAATTTCCAGCTACAAAAATTAAATGAAAAATGTTCTTGCTTACTCAGTTTTTTTCTGAAACATGTAAAAAAAAAAAAGAAATATAATTGTATTACAATTAGTTGTTAACAAAGTTCAATGATTTTTTTTTATTTAGCTTCTCATAGTTTTCATGGTATCAACTATGTCATCAGTCAAAAGAGTAGCTAAACATCAATTGGTAAAATCTTCTCATCTGTTGATAGTGAAGCTCTTACACAGAGTTCTTTCTTTCCTGTAAATGGAAAGAGATGCTGTTTGGAAGTCACAGCTTTTCAACTACTGACAGATGATGCAGCTAACATAATTGTTGGGAATGAAAAGGTATAACATTGAAATGCATTGGAAATCGACAGATAGGTTTGACCACCGGTGGGTCATATTGCAGTAATATCATGCATTTTTCACTGTATGCAATGTGACCCACCAATGAGCAAATATTTTGATGTTGCCAGTGAGTCTAGGGGTGTTCCCTGACAATGTTCACCAACTATCACTTTGCTGGCATCAGCCATACAGAAGTGATGACCATTTAGTTGAATGGCAGTGAGGGAGAGTTCACTGTGGGGTCAATTTCAGGCAATGTGTTAATGTCTCATTATCTTTACCAGAGCAGTAACTTTTCTTGTTGAACTTTGGATTGGAAGTTTTGTCATACTTTTTAAGTTTTGTTAACAGTAGGCTTATCTTGGTGCTGTTTTTGCGAGCATAATATTTATTCTGTCAATGCTTTTAATTTGATCAGCCTCAGATAGTTCAGGAATCATTGAAAACAAAGTAAATTCATCATGGTTATACTTTGCTCTCTTTTCAAATTCATCTTTTTTGTTTATCATAATTAGATGTGTTTTTTAATCTTTTCTTAGTCAGTTTCTATAAATCATACATAAGATGACAGTTATTTCTGTGAATTACAAGTTTAAAAGCTATTCAGATCAGGATGTAGCATATTTGAAAATTATTGAATTTAACAGATTATGTAACATTGTTTTTTTATGAATTTGAGGATCATTCTTAACCATTGACCGGCTAATAGTATTTGTTAAATTTTTTTTATTCCTAACCATTCATTTGTTGCTCATTGCCTGCAAACTACCCAGAGATGTATTCATATTACATGATAAATTTCATCATATTTATGTTTATTTGTCTTTGATTATTATTTGTAACTTAAACATGTATGTAAATATTTATGAATATTATTTTTCAGTATTTTAACTCAACAGTTTCATCTTTGTAGTAGAGAGTCTGTGTCTGCCTGAGTCGACCACTGTAAAGGGAATGAGTCCAGTCCATCAGTATATAAATGTTTTCAAGGTCCCTTCCCCCACTCCTCTCTAGTGTTTGCTCCCCATAGTAATGAACTCAAGTCTCCCATCTCACAAATCATATGTGGTGCATTTTGATGCATCCTGACTGACACAAATTTTTATACTGGTTTAAGCCCTGCAGTGACTTGTCTGATAATTCCTCAGCATGTGAGATTTGATGGTTGTTCATTATCTTGTTCAGAGCAGCAGTCACTAATGAAATCTTTGTGATAATGTTTGAGTTCACAGCACTCAGACTTTCATCCACAGAGTTTCATTATAACTACAGACCATGATTAATCATTCACTGCAGGAATTGACAATAAGTCACTGTACAATATCAAGTTGTCATGCGTATACAGTATGCAATTGCAGATATAAGTTGTATTGTCATCACAGTCATTATTTTCATCACAATGTATTCTTTGTGTACGCATTTTGAGAGGTTTCACCTCCCCCTCCTTTTTTTTGGCCCACAAAGTAGATTTTGCCTTTACATTTGCCTTTCCTCCCTGTACCAAGTAACTATGTACTGCCCCTCAGAGAACTGACCTCACAGGTTTTCTTGATTACATGTTATTGAGAGAGAGAGAGAGAGAGAGAGAGAGAGAGAGAGAGAGAGAGAGAGAGATAAATGCCTTCAGTGTAATTATTTCCTCTTTCTGCAAGTTTCCTCCATATCTCCTCCTGTCCCCAAATCCACATGTGTCTACTATCCCATCCCCCCTTTTTTTCTCCGCCCTTCCCCAACACACTCAAGCTGGATGAGGAAGTGGCAGCTCCCGTATCTTTCTCCTCCATGGATTACAGTTTCGAGGTGGGCACTGATCATCATCTGCTCCCTGCCATCGCTCACTCTCCTCCCTTGCCTTCCCCCTGGTAAACTCTATGAGTCCTGGTCCTACCCTCTCTCCATTTCCCTGACACTCCTTCCTGACCATCTGGCCTCAGTATGAGTACTGCACCTTCCAGCCAACTGACACTTGCATCAGATTGTTATGATGTTTGCCTTTAACTTGTCCATGTAAAAAAGTGTGGATCAAGATTAACAATGTAAGTACAGTAGCATCTCTAAATCAATACTTAATCTCCCAAACACAACCCTAGTAGTCTTCAAGCGTGTTGTGTTGGCTGGGATGCTCAATGCTACCCCTCTCCAGAGTTGGCTGGACTACCCTTAAAGCTTGACTGGCTGAGACCTTTTACTATTCTTCACAGGATTCATAGATGAAGCCTAAGATTTGAAAGCTTACCCAAGCATTGATGTGGCTTCTACCCCACAGGAATGATTGTTCCAAAAGCTTATGCAAATGCCTCAGCCACTGAAATAATATTGGATTATTCATCAGATCACCTCCATGAGTCATGGAGGTTGCAGAAGTTGAAAATTACCTTGAAATTGGAATATTACTTGGGATACAATTGACCACAGCCAAATGACTCCACCTATATATACCAGAAATTGCAATACCTCCCTGCTGATAAATTATTCAACACCCCTCTGAAATTACAATGTCCAGCATTACAGTGCCCTGAAATTAACTGACATCACATAGAAAAGATTATGTGCATTCCTGGCCAAGGTATGCAAAGTCTCCTTCCACCCAAGGCATGCAGACAGAAAACCAAGAAGGGGAGAGATGGTCCCAGCTTAGTCCCTCCCAGGCAGATGTTGTAGTCATGTTGTCTTTGCATTAACTCTCCCTGACAGCTTTCCTTCCTCCTTCTTTCCCTCCCTTTGTCCCTCCCTCCCTTCCCTCCTTGAGGTCCTGTTCCCAAAGCTGCACTGAGTTGCATCAAGCACATATTTATACACCACAACAGAGAGAGAGAGAGAGAGAGAGAGAGAGAGAGAGAGTGTGAGTATAGCTTGATCCTTATAAATAAAAAAAAACACACACACACACATGTACACAAACAGAAGATCTATCTCCAAGAAGACATATGGACAGGATAACAGGTGAAACCCTGCAGCTATTGAAAAACAGAATTGCCTTTGCCTTTCTGGATGAGAATATGATGAAGCTAAAAGAAGTTTAGTTTTCTGCAAAGAAGCATTAAGTTGTGAAATGGATTGGAGGATGAGGTGATGTGTGCCAACAATATTGAAAGCTTTAAGAAAAAGTTAGATGAAAGCAGTTATGGAGACAGGACAGTATGAGCATAGCTCCTCTCCTGTAAAGCACAACTAGGTAAATACAACAAGCTAAATACACCATGTAGTGTACTGGTTAGCATGCTCAGCTCACAACTGAGAGGGCCCATGTGCAAGTCCCAGGCACAGCGAGGCAAATGGGCAAGCCTCTTAATGTGTATCTAGCCCCTGTTCACCCAGCAGCAAGTAGGTACGGGTTGTGGCCTCTCTGTCCTGGTGTGTAGTGTGTGATGTGGTTTCAGCCCTACCCAAAAATCAGTCTATGAACTCTGAGCTTGCTCTGTAAGGAAAGGCTGGCTGGGTGACCAGCAGGTGACCATGGTGAATAACACACACACATGCATATAGTGTGCACAAATTTAAAGAAAGGTTAGATGAAATTAGATCTGGAGACAGGTCACTATGAGGCCTGTTTGAATCATGTATTATACAACTAGGTAAATATATGAGGAGAGACTGAGGGCTTTGGCTCTACCAACATTGAAGCAGAGAAGAGAGAGGAGGGACCTAATAGTAGATAATGATGAGCTGTTACTAGGCGATGAAGTCATCAGTAGAAGCATAAAATTTAACAGTAAAAAGTGGAGGATGGGAAGAATCTTCAAGGACATGAAAAATTCAGCTTTCCACAAAGAAGTACCTATAGAGATATGGAATATTCTGAGTGAAAATGTCATCTCAGCAAGGAGTGTGCATAGCTTTAAAGAAAAGTTGGACAATTGTAGATATGGAGACAGGGCCACACAAGCATAATGCCCAGACCCTGTAAAACTATAACTAAGTAAATACAAGATACAGTGAGCCCAGAATGATACATAAGCCAAGTATTTGGATCAACATACAAAATATTAACCAAAATGAGGGTGGCTTTCCTCTATCTGGATAAGGATATGATGAGAAAAATTCTACTCAGTATGATACGTCTGAGGTTGGAATATGCAGCAGTGGGGTGGTCACCAAACGTCAAAAAAGGATATAAGAAAATTAGATAGCTTGTTCTGTGGGAAATGCTAAATGGGTGACCAACAGGCAACTGTGGTGAATAACACACACACACAGACACACTGTATAGTACACTCAGCTCACAACCGAGAGGGCCTGGGTTCGAGTCGTGGGCGCACTGAGGCAAATGGGCAAGTCTCTTAATGTGTATCTAACCCCTGTTCACCTAGTAGAATGTAGGTAAGGGATGCAACTCAAGGGGTTGTGGCCTCGCTGTCCCGGTGTGTAGTGTGTGATGTGGTCTCGCCCCTACCTGAAGATTGGTCTATGAGCTCTGAGCTCGCTTTGTAGGGTAAAGGCTGGCTGGGTGACCAGCAGGCGACTGTGGTAAATGAATAACACATACATCACATAGTGTAGTGGTTAGTACACTTGGCTCACAACCAAGAAAGCACATGTTCAAGTCCCAGGCATGGCAGGGCAAATGAGCAAGCCTCTTAATATGTAGCTATTGTTCACTTAGCAGCCAGTAGGTACAGGATATGTATGTGTGTGTGTGTGTGTGTGTGTGTGTGTGTGTGTGTGTGTGTATGTGTGTGTGTGTGTGTGTGTATGTGTGTGTGTTCAAGAGAAGAGAGAAAGAGAGCAAAAATGCATGTGTGTGTATACATTTTTTTTACACCTTGAGCATGGTCTACAAGCCATACAGACATATAAACATTTCAGGAAGTTCACTTTGATGTGACTGAAAAAAATAAAGATGAATCTGAACAACTATAGGGATAATGCTATATTAGAGATGACTTACAAACATAGAGAGATGGATAAGTGAGGACAAATAATGAGAAAATAGAGTAGTGCAGATGGGATTAGTATTTACAGAGAAAAGAAAATAAGGGGAAAGATAAATTAATTTCAGCAAAGATCCTTAACAAATATAAAAAGCATATTGCTTCCAGTGATAGAATTCCACATTCATGATAGAAATTTAGTTAAGTACTTTGGATAGACTAGAGGAAGATGAGATAGAAATCATGAATATGCATTAAATGAAGGAAAAATGGATGAATATAGATATAGAGAGGAGTAATACTTATAGCTTACGTCATGAACAATATACCTCAACTAGGTAAACACACACACACACACACACACACACATGATATATTAGATAACGAGAAGCTTTTACTGAGAGATGAAGTCACCAGTAGAAGCATAAGATGTCATAGCAAAGAGTTGAGGATGGGAAGATGCTTCAAGGACATGAAAAATTCAGCTTTTCACAAAGAAGTATAAAGGCATGGAATAGCCTGAGTGAAGATGTTTTGTCAGGAAGGAAAAGCTGGGCAATTGTAGATGTAGAGACAGGGTCACACAAGCATAATGCCAAGGCCCTGTAAAACTACAACTTGGTAAATACAACTAGGTAAATACACACACACACACACACACACACATACATATACAAGTATAGATTGGAGGGGGATCATGAGTGGTGAAACATCACAGGAGAAATATGAAATATTCCTGTGGAAGCATAAAGAACGTGTGGAAAGATATATACCTAAATACAAAAAAGAGAGTAACAAACACATGGTACAATGCTAGATGTGCAGAAGCGAAGAGGACAAAGGATAGAACTTGGAGGAAACTGAAGAAGCAGAGGAATGAAAGTAATAGAGAGAGATACAAAGAAGCAAGAAATGAGTATGTCATAATAAGAAGAGAAGAGGAAATAGCTTTTGAAAAGGATGTGGTAGAGAAGTGTGAAAATTAAACCAGATTTTTCTATAAGTATGTAAATGGAAAGATGAAGTGTAAAGAAACCATAGATAAGATAGTAACGGGAGAAAAAACATACCAAACAGCAGAAGAGCTTAGTGAAATTATGAATGAAAGCTTCAAATCTGTATCCACAGAAGAGGAGGCATTTACAGAACCAAACATGATGGAGGCACAGGGGGGTTTCAAGGAGGTTGTGGTGCAGAAACAAGATGTTGGCAGACTGATGGGAAGTTTGGATGTAAGAAAAGCAATGGGACCAGATGGAATGGCAGGCTGGACACTAAGGGAATGTAAAGATTAACTAATACAGCCAATTTGGGAAGTGATTACCAGCTCAATAGAGGAGGGGAGGGTGCTACAAGAGTGGAAGAGGGCCAACATAGTGCCCATTTACAAAGGGGGACAGAATACTGACCCACTAAATTATTGACTTGTGTCACTAACAAGTCTTGTTAGCAAGATCGGCAAGATATTAATTAAAGAGAAATGGGTGAGGTAAATGGAAGACAATAGAGTTATATTTAATAGGCAATTTGGATTCAGGCAAGGGAAATCATGTGTGATGAACCTAATAAATTTCTATACATGAGTAATTGAAGGAATCGATAACATAGAGGTGTTGGTAGATGCTGTTTACCTATATATCAAAAAAGCATTTGATAGAGTTCCCCACAAAAGACTCTTATGGAAATTGAAACACATAGGTGGACTAATAGGGAAAGTGTTAGAATGGATGCAAGATTATTTGAAAGATACAGAAATGAGAACTGTAATCAGGGAAGCAACCAAGTTAGAGAAATGTAATAAGTGGAGTATTGCAGGGGTCAGTCTTAGCACCCATAATTTTCCAGATATATGTAAATGATATGCATTGTGGCGTGACCGCATATGTGAATCTGTTTGCAGATGATACCAAGTTGATGAGAGTTGTTAAGAACACTGATGACTGTCAAGAGCTACAAGGAGATATAAACAAGATTAATGAATGAAGTAAGATGGAAACTGGATTTTAATGCAAAGAAATGTCATGTAATGGAACTAGGCAAAAGCAAAAGAAGGCCAAAATGGAGCTACAAGATGGGATAGGAGGTAATACTTAAGACCAAGGAAGATAAAGATCTAGGGGTGGTGATACAAGATACATTGAGCCCAGAATGGCATATAAATCAACTATTTGGATCAACATACAGAACATGGTGGCTTTCCACTACATGGATAAGGATATGATGAAAAAAATCTAACCAGTATGATACATCTCAGGTTGGAATATGCTGCTGTGATGTGGTCACCTAGGAAGAAACTAGACAGATGAGAGGACACTCAAGGAAGATAAAAAAGAGTAGGTGTTTAAAGGACACAAGAAAGTACAGTTTTCCACATAAAATTGTGTGGACTTCTGGAACAGTCTGAAAGAAGAGATTGTAACAGCAGAACATGTGCACAAACTTAAAGAAAAGTTAAATAAGATTAGATTTGGAGAAAAGTCATTATGAGCTCTACTCAAACACAATAATATACAACTAGGTAAATACACACACATGTAATGATTGCACTCACATAACACAGTGGTTAACATCCTTGGCTCACAACCAAGGCCCAGGTTATAGGCCTTGGTTATAGCAAGGCAGGTGGATGAGCCTCTTAATTTGTAGCTCCTGTTTACTTGGTTTGTATGGGATGTAGCCAAAGGGCTTGTGGCCTCACAGTGCTGGTGTGTGGTATATGAATGGTTTCAGTCCTATCCAAAGAATGGTCAGTTTGAGCTCTGAGCTCTTTATGTAGGGAAATAACTAGCTGGATGA
Source organism: Callinectes sapidus (assembly GCA_020233015.1). Taxonomy (NCBI): domain Eukaryota; kingdom Metazoa; phylum Arthropoda; class Malacostraca; order Decapoda; family Portunidae; genus Callinectes; species Callinectes sapidus. The sequence continues at coordinate 14,435 of JAHFWG010000713.1, read as the reverse complement.
CCAGTAGATAATTGTTGTCTGATGACATATCCACTTACATTAATCCTATTCAAAACTAACCTGCATAAGAGTAAAGAGAATGACTGAGTAGCATAAGTTTGGCTCCAGTCTGGCATAATATGTACAGTTAGTTAGCAACTCCAATGACTGTAGGCTTGGCAGACTCTGTGGCTGTGTTTGGGTTGTCCTCCTGTGCCTTTGTGGCCTTCCCAGCACCCCACCATCCACATCCTACTTAGGTCACCTTGCCTTGTCCTCACCCAGAGTATGGAGTGCTTGTGCAACTCTTGTGTGCATTATGTCCTATATTTTATTTATTGGTTTATGTATAATTAATTTAAGTTTATTAGTACAGGAGCCCTTTTATCTTTATTTCCCTGTCAAGCTGTCCATCACACAGTGGTTGTCGCTATCCTCTGCTCTGAACTGCCTCACTTAACTTGCTGCATCTAAAAACCAGACCCGGTCAAAAGTGCCTCAATGTAGCATTGACAGTGACTTATCTTTAATGGCTTATATGTGTTCAGTAATTTCCTTGGCAAAGTATTTCAGGAAAGTTGTCATTAGTCTAATATGTAAGTATTGTGCTATGGTTTTCTTTTATTTTCTCTCTCTTTCACAAGTTGTTGATTTAGATTCTTTTACAGAGTACATATTGTAGCTATACATAGACAGCAGTTTATAGTTATGTGTTCCTAGAGAATATGTCCTTTTGTCAAATTAGTGCAGGTTTTTGGTGTGGGAAGAAGGAATGAAAGTCTATTGAGCTGAAGCAACAATTTTTCTCTACGTGCAGTTGCTATTCTCAATTGCATAACTCCACACCTTGCATTACTAACAAAGATATGTACATATGTAAATATATGTTGGTCTGCATTATGTAATACACATCATATTCTACTATGTTATAATTATTTAAAAAATTATGAATTCACCATAGAACAAAAAAGGAATAGATGTTGTTAATGCATCCTTCTTCCCCTTATATATTTCTATTTTTAGTTTGTTTTCCATTATATTTTACCTGAATCCATTAAACATTTTACTGAATAGCATTTAGAACCCATTCAACTACATGTAAGTAAATTTACAGAGGCAGTTTTTCCCTCTGTGTTGTGTCTAAAGTCTCACTAATGCAACATAGCTGACAGTGCTGCTTTGTATTCCTCACCACTCATTGTCACTGTTTCAGTGTCATGATTGCTTCCACAGGTGTCTACCATACTGAAGGAAAGGTGGAAGATAATCTGCAGCTGGCAATTACATTACATTATATTACGTTATTATCATATGTTATTGTTATAATTGTATTTAAGTGTGTTGCTTGTTTTTTAATTATCAATGCACTATTTTACTGAGTGAAATTTTGATGCACACACACCTAAAAGGATGGAATGCATATTTTCAATCTTGCCCAAACAATTGGCTGCTATCACTTTGCACATTGTTATTCATTATTATTATGCTGTTTATCTTTCAAAATTTACTTGTAATTAGATTTTTTCTAGCTTTGGTTATATTTTGAGGTATATCAATTATTCTTGAGAGAGTCATGTTGTAATTCATAGTTTCCTTTCTAATTCAATATTCTTTCTGAAGCACAAGTTTCAAAGGGAAGCATTTAAGTTTTTACATACATTTCCAGCTGTAATGGTAATGTGAAAATTTGCTTTATGATGATTTTGTAATAATATTTTCTGTATTATAAGTAAGGTATGTCTGTATTAGATTAATTAATTATCATCTTTTGTTATAGTAATTGTGCTTATAATTAAATTCTTATAGGGTTTTTTATTGAGATTCTAGTAACATCTTGAGTTGAATATAATTTAGTAGCAGCACATACTATCATAATTTTGATTAACCCCTCTCTTCCTGTACCATTATAGCAGCAGCACCATTATTCACAGTAAGTCAGGTTCTCCCACACTCTTCACAGCAGGGCGGAGGCTATGACGAAGTGGAGGAATATTGTTCTGAGCCTCCTCCAGACTTGCCACCACCACCACCAGCAATCACAACCACCACGGCCCCTCCTGCTGCTGTGCCACCTGCCTTTTCATTGCCAGTAGAGACCAATCAACTTCATCGTGAGTGATTGGCTTAATGTGTGTGACCTTAATTATCTTTTATCAAATTCATTTACATAAAAAAATTTCAGATATTAGGCCTTTTGAATAAGGACTATCAACACATCTGAAAATTAAGGGCCCATTGTTTGTCATAACAATTGCATCTCATCCATTTATAGACAACACTACACATATGAAGCCCCTTTCACATATAACCATCCACACCACTCAGGATTAAGAGATTTTCTTATTAGTATCTCCTTATACTACTTATATATCCCTGTCACATCTCACTCTACTACTGAAATACTACAGTTAAGCACCTTTATTTCAATGAAATACCTTTGTTAGATCAGTTTTATGCCACTGAAATACCAGTCACTCTATAATGCTGCTTAGATACGTATATCAGACCCTCTCTATACCACTTAGCTACCCATATAACACCTTCCTGTACCTTTCAAATTTCCTCTTCTTTTCCACTACTACACAATTAATCCATAGAGACTAATTTTTCTCATCTCTTTTAGAGACTAATTTTATCATATATGAATTTATTACTGTTTAGTCTTATGAAGGTTATTGACCTGTGTTATATTCTTTATACCACTTAAACACCCCTGTCAGATCTTCTCTTCTTTCTCCATTTTGTTATGAAAACTAGTCCATTTCATATTTTTATACCATTCAAACATCCCTTTTAGATTTCTATTTCTTCTCCACTACTACAGAGGGAGACTTTTGCCGTGCTGTATATGACTACGAGGCAACATGTTCTGAGGAGATTACATTCTGTGAGGGTCAGATTATTCGCATTCTGAAGAGAACAGTGCACGATGTGGATGACGGCTGGTGGGAAGGGGAGGTTGATGGCCAGGTGGGACTGTTTCCTTCCCTTGTGGTAGAAGAATGCCGCTCAGATGGAGAACCGCTGACACCTGATGTAAGTGTGTGGTTGACCTTCCTGACATCCTCCTGCATTCCTGCTATTGTCCTTCCTCTCCCTCTCCCTCTCCTTGATTTCTGATTTTTCCTTTCATTTTCTTCCCTCCTTCATTTTTTACTCACTTCTTATGAGCATTTCTTCCTTTTATCACTTGTTTCTTATTCTTTTTTATTTCCTTTTTCCTTACATATCTTTTTTTCTTTCCTTTTTCCTTTTCTTTCTTTTCCATCCTTTCCTCCTTCCCTTCTCTCTTGTTCCTGTTTTCCCTTTTCCTGCATATCATTTTCTTTCTTTCTCCATTATTATTTTTTTCTTATTTTCCTTTGCACATTTCCTGTTCTTTGCTTTTTTCCTCCATTTTCTATTTTCATTGCTTGGGGTTTTCTTTTTACACATTTTCCCCTCTCCATACTTATTCCCATCCTTTTCTCTTTTACCTTTATATTAGTTTTTTTTCTTTCCCTCCCCATCTCATTCTATTTTCCTATCTTGTTTACTTTCCATATTTCAATCAGTCTGTTGCTTTATAATACTGTCAAAGTGTTATTTCTTTTTCATTTATCTTCTCTTTCTCTTTTTTAATTTTTCTTTCTACTCTATTTTCCTACTTGATCTTCTTTAAGTTATTTCTTTTCATGAATTTTAGTTTCATTCTTTTTTTTTTCTCTTAAAAATTTTCCAACTTTATTCTTTATATCATACTTTTCTCTTTCTTCCTTATTTTATTTATCTATTTTAGGTTCCCTTTCTTGAATGTCCTTCTTTTTTTCCCTTTTCCTTCTTTTGCTTACCCTTTTAACTTTTCTTTTGCTTTTTTTTTCTTTCCTTCATTGATTTTTTTCTCACTTCCCTTTGTTTCTCTCATATTTTGCATTCATTTGCCTAGATTTCTCTTAACCTTTCTCTTATCCCTGATATTATTGCCCTCTTCCCTCACTCCAGCTTCAATAATGATAGAAGCATCTTTCCTCCAAGCTTTTTCAATCCCAGCACATCCTTTTCCTTCCAACTGTTAGATTATGAAATGTTTTTTGTATATCTTTTGTCTCTGCATATGTACTATAGGCATAATTTTGTTGTGCTCAGTTAACCAGTGCCTCATGCATTGCTTTGTGTGTGTGTGTGTGTGTGTGTGTACGTTTATGATTCTTGATCTTTGTCAAAGGATCAGTGTGACTTAACTTTCAGTTGTTTACATAATTTTTGTCTTCGATGTAGGCAAAAGTAGATGCATTCTTATAACTTTTTTGCTTTCTAGGGATAAGCTTTCCTTATGGCTTTATCTCTGATTATCTCTATTATTATTATTATTACTATTATTATTATTATTATTATTATTATTATTATTATTATTATTATTATTGTTGTTGTTTGTAGTAGTAGTAGTAGTAGTAGTAGTATCATTATTATCATTATTGTGACTGTTTTCCATCATTATATTCACCTAGGATTGATGTAGCTGAGAGTGTGAATAATATGTGTATTGAGTGTGTAGTGCTTTATCTGGATCATCCTGTATAGGATTGCCAGCTTAGAAAAGAGATGGAGGGATAGGATATTATCATTATACAGTGGTACCTCTTGATTCGAACTTAATTCGTTCTTTTTGGCTGTTCGAATTGCAAAAATTCGAATGAGGAAGCAATATATATATACCATTGAAATTAATGTAAAAACATTTAGTCCATTCCAGTTTATTTTAAATAAAAAAATACTGCACTCAACCCTAGCTATTGCGAGATATTGCTCCCTTAGCATCGCCGCAATACCTAAAAATGCAATAGCCATTGTTGAGAAGTAATGGGAAAAAATCAAATTGGTCCTGACCCACCAGAGTGGCAACATGATTTAACATATTGGCACCTTGTTTTTCCCTCATTTCATCATAATTCATAGATATCCTTCACATTTTGAGAGTGTAAAGTAAACATAGACATGAAATGCATAAAAAAAAAAACAGGCATAACAAAAGACTTATTTACTTCGGTGTGAAACTCTTGAGTTCAATGACAATGATATTTAACAATTCATTCTTCATTGGTTGTTTAAAGTGTTAAATATATCTTCATTAGTAAATAAGTTTGCCAGTGACCAGAGTAGAAGCCACATTGACTGGGGTGGTAGGTAGGAAGTGACCAGGGTAACTAGGGGCCGGAGTGACTTGAAAGCCCTTCAGGAGAGAGAGGTGTTAACGGCAGGGAAGTGCAAGCGAGACCGGCCGACAGGTGGAAAGGCGCATCGGCCGCCACGTGTATTTTGTTCGAATTGAGAGGCCGTGTTCGGATTGAAGGTCAAAATTTGTTTGCCAAATGTGTTCGGATCGGGAAGTGTTCAAGTCAAAGGGTGTTCAAATCAAGAGGTACCACTGTACTTGTAATTACAATGGCTTTTGTGCTTAGAGAGAATGGGAGAAGAATAATTGGTATGGAAAATACCTGGGTATAATATGATAGGCATATGATTTAGGAGAAAACAGATGCACAGTGTGAAGAGGTTTTTGAAGACTAAGAAAGAGCAGCTATGCACCAAAGAAATTATGGAGAGGAACAGTGTGTTAAAAGATGCCTGTGAACTAAGATTGCAGAAAGCAGTTGTGAATGTACTGATAGAGACAAAGATTGGAGATTTTCCCTCTGATTAGTTTAGATTTAAAAATGGGAATGAGTCTATCACAGTGCAGTCAGTCGTAGAAATCCATAAATGTTACTGTTCCTACCATTCCCCTTTGCAATTAATGTCAGAGTAGTACCTAGATAGATATTATCATCAATTTCATACTTTGAGGAATATGGCACTTTATACAGTCAGACGAAAGAAATAGCCTTTGTGTTTTTTGTAGAAAGATAACTTCTTCTGTACTCATTCTGTCATTGAGATAAATTGAGCCATGGGATGTGTGCTTAGTATTCAGATAAATGAAGCTCTTTCCCTGGGCAAATGGGAAGAAAGCAGCCTTTGTCTTCTCTATGCATGATAAAAAGATGACTAGAAGAGAAGTTGATAAACTGGGAACTACTGTTATCATTTATATATAATTTTCTCACTAAGTTGTGTATTATTATTTCATAACTTGTATGTTTGTGTTCATGTGCTTCATATGTAATTCATATGTAAAGATGAAAGATATCTTTGTGTGTGTGTGTGTGTGTGTGTGTGTGTGTGTGTGTGTGTAATTCACTGTCGTGGTTGCCTGCTGGTCACCCAGCCAGCCTTTCCCTATGAAGCAAGCTCAGAGTTCATAGACCGATCTTCGGGAAGGGCTGAAACCACATCACACACTACACATTGAGACTGCAAGGCCACAACCCCTCAAGTTACATCCCGTACCTACTTGCTGCTAGGTGAACAGGGGCTAGATACACATTAAGAGGCTTGTCCATTGGTCTCGCTGCACCCGGGACTCAAACCCAGGCCCTCTCAGTTGTGAACCGAGCATGCTAACCACTACACTATGCAGTGTGTGTGTGTGTGTGTGTGTGTGTGTGTGTATGTGTGTATGTACATTACATGTGTAACCATGTTGTTGAAAATGGTGTTGCTCCTAACGTGCTTTGTCGCTACCTCAAGTGCTAATATGCAGTCTAAACCTCTCTCTCTCTCTCTCTCTCTCTCTCTCTCTCTCTCTCTCTCTCTCTCTCTGAGACACACACACACACACACACACACACACACACACACCAGGCTGGCAAAGGTGTTCCCATCTGTACCATACCCCATCCATGCATGCCCATCTGTGTTTGTGTTACCCTTCCCTGTCACTCAACATAGAGATTAATGATTAATAATCTGGAACACTTTTGTCCTGTACCTCCACTGCTTCTGATAGTTGGAGCTTTACAGTTTTTATGGGTCATTTCTTTTAAAGTTTTAGTAACAGACCAACAAGATTTTTAGCGTATGAAAGGTTAGTCATCTATGTTGCCTTTGAAAATAGTCATTGAGAGAACAAAGTGTTTCTGAATAAGGGCTGCAGACTTACCCTCCTACACCAGTCAACAGAAAATAAAATAGGAAACATCCATATAGAAGAGTATAAGAAATGTTGATTCTATCTATTACTGTAGTCATTCCCAGATAGAAGAGGAATTGTTATGTTACTGTTATATGTATCTATAAAACACCAATTTAAATGTCAATGAAATATAAATGTTGTTATTTCAATTCTCTTCAGATATGAGTTTCATATTAGAACTCAGTTTTATACAATATAGAGATTTCTAAGTTCCAATAGCAGCTAGAGTGAAGGGTCTTTTGAAGTAAGTTATGGAGTGAGGCTCAGCTTATGGTCAGCATAAACCGTCTAGTGTTCTTGTGCTCTCTAGAGCATTATAGATATATCAAATAATAAAGGATTGTAAGGAATTACTTTCAGATTGGTATATGTATGGAATAGATTATCAGGTTGCGGGTGCTAAGCTATTAATTAGAAAGCTTCAAAAGATTAGGCAAATGTAAAGATAAGGATATTATGTGTAAATAGTTAGTTAGGTTATTTTGATATAGGAACTCACACATGTAGGCATGACAGATTCTTGTTATTTGCTTGGTAATTTTAAAAGGAGCAATATAGTACTTTAGGTCTTACATCTTGATTTTGTCTTCCCTCTTTCCTGTGGCATCCTTAAGCAATGTATGTTAATTGTGCTCTCAAAGCTTCATTATTTGTATGTAGAAAAGCAGTCACTAATTTTAATATCACGTTTATTCACTGAAGCATTTATATACCACTTTACTCTCTAGAGAAAAATTTATTCATAGATTTATATAATTGATTTAACTCTAACTACTTGAAATCATTATTGATCATGTAGTATTTCCAATTTATTGTATTTCTAATGTGTTGCTTGATTTGAAAAAAAAAATAGAGTATTGTATTGAAAGCATGCATCATGACAGTTGATTAGTTTCCATTCATATGTGGCTAATGCAAGCACTCAAGCATTTACTCAAAGCACTCACTGCACCTCATATTTTTTGCAAGCACTCAGCACCGCCTTTACCTTTTATGACCAGTTGCACCCAAATTGAAGTGATACATCAGCATTGTGTATAATTATACTTAGCACTAATTCTCAGCACTAATTCTGTTCTCATTGCTTGACCACCACCCGATTCAAGTTCCACTCAGCACGATATTTGCCTTTTGGCCTTCTGCTCTCAGCACTAATCCCACATTCCTGTGCTTCCTCTCTCTCCCTCATTCCTTCCGCCCTTTTCCCTCACCTCTAGTCTTCCTGCTCCCATCTCTCACTTGTCTTTGTTCAAATTCTTTAGTACAACATTTTATCTTCTTTTTACCTTCTCTCACCTGTCATACTTCCTTCAATTGTTTTATTACTTGTCTTACAGCATGTATTATGATATTTTTAACTCTCCAATATCTCTCTCTCTCTCTCTCTCTCTCTCTCTCTCTCTCTCTCTCTCTCTCTCTCTCTCTCTCTCTCTCTCTCTCTCTCTGCATATTAATTCCCATTTGTCCTTATTCCCATCCTTCTCCTCCTTCAGCTCCCTCCTCTACCAGACCAGACCAGACCAGACCAGACCAGATCAGATCCCACCAGATCCCACCCCATCCTCCCTGTACAGACAAGTCCTCCTCCCCTTCAGAGAGAGAAAAAAAAAAATAGAGTGAGAAAGCAGAAGGGGAAAAGCTAAAGCATACAAATGGACAAATAAAAGGCAAAGGAAGAAAGAGAGAGAACCTAAGTCTAAGTGAAATGACAGCAGACTGAGACTGACTGGCGGCTGCCCGTGCACTCTCCAGGTGTTCACGTTCCAGGCCGTCTCGGGTGCATCGCCGTGCACCACCCCGCCGCCACACACGCCACCTGAGGTCCCTGGCTTCCTCCTGCCCCCTGAGCGTGTCATCATCACTCAGCCAACACCAGTGGTAGAGACAGCTGAGGAGATTCAAATGCCTACAGAAGCACCACCAGCACCTCCAGCCACCACTGCCCCTGCCACTTCCACCACCAACAATAATGCTGCAGCTGGAGGTAAGGTGTTGTTCATGATTTATCTGTTTTAGTTATTTATTTTTTTTAGTTTTGTAGTACCAAAGGTTGTATGGATAGTATTGTAGTACTTATTAAAAGGGCAAAGTTTGTTAAGAGATTTCTATTTGTGGAGGAACTTAACCTGTGAATTGTGAGCCACAGCTCAAGCTGGAGAGCATGCAAAGGTGAGCTTAGGTGTACGAACTCCAATTATTTTTCTTGAAAGTACTGATGATTGTACATCATTGGTGTGTACTGGGATGCCTATTCAGATTCAGATTTGTGTCTGGTAGTTGTCATTTAACCTGTAAACTGTGACATGCATTATGTGATGAACAGCATGTAATTGCAACTTAGATCATATGATGTAAAGACTATTCTTAAATTTGGTAGCCTACATTTTGCTCCCATATTTCTTAAAATAATGTTTTAGTAACTCAGGATGAGTCTTTGCTCTTTACCTTACCACAGATAAGTGTCTGTGTGTCAATCATATAGTAGAAGTTTTTACTTTATGTTAGACAACATGGAAACAGTTTAGCCTACTGTACTGATAAAAATAGGTGATTCTGAACTATAAGTAAATCTCCTACTGTTTATTACCACAATGTGTTTAGTACATCATCTAGACGTCCTCCTCCCATCATAACTATCTGTCCATCAGCTCGCTTACTATCACAACAACTATCTAGCTGAAACACCACAACTTTATTACACCACCCATTACACATGAACTAATATTAGGTTTACCTATACTTTTCCATGCAATCTTTCATCCTATACAAGTGAAAGTTATTTCTGAGAAGTCTTCTTTGGGGATAATTATACACCATGAGTATAACCACTGGAACACTATTGAACACACTTGATAGTTAGAGAATACTTACTGCAAATCCAGATATGGTTTTTCATCATTGCAGAGTTCCAAACAATATAGCTTTTCTGTGGTTGAGAAATCTGTGATTTGTTGAGGTAATTGCAGAAGTGATCAGATCTGACTATTACTTATACATATATAATAAGAACATTACTCTATATCATATGGTGCATTATATCTCTATTGCAGTACATATTATGTCAATATTTTCTCTATCAGGACAGTACATGTACATATATCAATATTATGTAGGTATATTTTTTACGTGTATGTGCTCATACAACAAAAGATTGTTATTATGCATTGCATGAATACAGTGAGGATAATCATACATTATTGATTTTGGATTTTTAGGTTTTATGCTTTTATTCACATTTATTGAAAATATATGCTTTTGTATTATAATGAGATGCCATGAGTATCCATTGCTACTTTTTGGAGCAGTTCATCCTTAACATCCACTGTCATGTTTGTTCATCAGTATGAGAAAATGTAAAATTTCTTACATTGCCTTGAAAAAAAACAAGTTTCTTTATTAGTTTAAGAAAAACTACTTTCTACCCCAGCCTTAGAAGCAGTGAAGTGTTCCAGTTGTAGTGTGTTTTTGTCTCAACAGCTTCAGGTGGAAGCTATGACTCATCAGCCTTTGAGTTGGAACTGAGTGGGCAGCATCAGGAGCAGTATTCTCGTCAGTTCAGCTCTTCTCCCGAGAGTGAGGCCACAGACAGAGACCAACAGTATGCAGAACTTGTCTCCAGCCCTGATGTATCAAACCAGGAGGTGAGAGGGGCTTGATGCCACCAGAGGCAGTGGCTGGATGGTGCACCACAGGAAGCCATGTATTGAAGGCACACTGTTTTCTCTTATTGCATGATTTTTCTTTCACACAAATCTTAAGTGGAAAGGTCATGGTGCTTAGGTGTGAAGGAAATATGTACAATTCATCTGCTGCTTGGATTTGCAACACTTGATCACTTCTTGTGTCACAGCTTGGGGTGATGGATTCTTGTTGCAGCTGAGGAGTGAACAAATTTCACATTCCTGCTTTCAACTATGCCTTTGCAAATATGTGTTGGTGGATATGCTGGTCATATGCATTTGGTATGACTAAATGAAATATCTTCATTTCTTTTTCCAAAGATGTTTTTATGCAGCAATATTATGGATGGATTTTTAGAGAGAGAACCTTGAGAAGAGATAGAATATCCATCCTCTCAAAAAACTAACTTGGGTAATATTGGTATAAACAGTATGATTGTAGGTTTCAGAGAAATATATATATTTCCAGTATTGTGTTGAGCAGCAAAAACAACAGAAATCTTGTACTCTTATAATTGAAATTTGGTGTGTAGCAGATTGAAACTATTATTCTTTGCTATAGAAATATTATTAATCCAGAAAAATTCCATATGTTCATTAATTTATTACTAAATTTCATAGCTTAATTTTTGGGGGTGATTAACTGAAGGATTAGTATTTAAGAGAAAGACTTCAAATATAAAAACACAAGTGATTACTGTCATGCAGTTACTCATTACTTTATTTTTGGAACATTTAGATAACTCAAGAATTTTTGCAGAGGAATTGGAGAATTGATACACCATTAGCTGTTTTTGTATCACAACTTCTGTCAGATTCAGTGGTGGTTAAAACACTAATGAAATGTATAAGTTCTGTCAATCAATAAGATTATAAAGTTGGGAATGAAACAATGCCATGATCAGAGAGCATGAAAGCTTTGTGTTGCACAGAGAAGCAGCCATGGAGGTGCAGTCTATAGGTTTGTCTCTTTTTTACCACTAAGATGAAGCCCAAGGGTAAATATTTCTTTGTTAACTCTACCTCTTCCACATTTTGCCATACTCAAGCACTTACATCCCCGTATCCCCTCCTCTCCCAAGTACTCTCATTCCTCCCTTACTCAAGCACACCCTAAGCCCACAAGCACAAAACAAGGCCTCTCCAGTTCCCAGTCACTGTTCACTCTTTCTCCCTCTAACACCAACACACATTACATAGTGTGCTGTGTTGGGTCTCTGATTGTCTGTGATGCCACGGTGCGAGCATCTGTTCTGCTTCCTCACAACTAGAACTGTTTTCCTAGGGGGATGTCCTATTGGAGTTAGCCTTTTTAACCCTAGATGTAGTGTCCAGTCATTCTACTGAAGCAACTGTTCCCTGATATGTGATTTATATGCTTTGTGGTCATGAGATTCAAGATTCACATTGCTCTTGTCTCCACTGTTGCTCTCAATCCTTTCTCTCATATCACCAAATTGATGTGTATGCTGTTTTTGTGAAATATGTGTTTTAATGTGTTGTGCAATGCAAGATACTCATTGTTTTCATGATTAATTCACCAGTTCCTACTCATTTTTCCTTTAACATGTACCAGATGGAGACTCCTTTCTATGAACTATCCATACAATGCACTTTATAGCTTGTTCAGATTCTCTTAGTGGATAATCATTTATACATTGTATGGTAGGAAAATTTTCTGTGAAACAGTAAGACATGAATGGGACAGAGATATGACATGGGAGGCAAATGTGGGTTTTGTTGGCTGGCCTGAAGTGTAACCCTAGCACATTTAAATCAAGATCATATGTGGTCATCAGTGATTCCATCAGAGTATCAGCCAGTTGCATACTTTATTACTTTCTTAGTTTATCATTTTGTTTGCTTTTATTTTACCTGAGATAAGTTATATTTCTCTTATGAATACTATGACTGAATACAGTTTAACCTTACCATTACTGATCATTATAAGGACAGGATTTGTGTAAAACCTTGAGAAATTGATCATTCCTGACAACTGCAGTGTGGGTGCAGTTTGAAAGCTATAGAGCTGTAGAGAAAGAAGGCTATATGTATATGATTGTGTGCAAATAACCCTACAACTACTGATCACTCTAAGGGTAGGGATTGTGTGAAACCCTGAGAAACTGATAGCTGAAACTCATCTCTAAAAGGAAGCAAAAAACCTTTGTAATGGCTAGTTTAAATTTCTACATCAGCTAATGCAGGACTTGAGTTTATATTGCCACTGAAGTGATTTGTCATGGCCAAATAGGGTGTGCTATTTAATTTTGCTACATTGCTATGAACACAAGCCTCTTTTCTTGTCCTCTTCATAGCTGGGAATAGGAAAACTTGAAGAAATGCAGTAGATTAAAGTCACTGGAATTAATCCATCAATCTAATCTGAACAGACTGTAATTGTGTTTAATTGTGTTCATTGTAAGGGAGTGAAAGTAACAGTGAGATACTTTCAAACCATTGTACTCTTCTTTGTCTGTCTGGTCAATTTCTGTATGTATGTAATAGTGCTCCTGGATTTTTCCATTTATGGCCACATAAGAATGCATTATTTCCATCTATTTTCCTGTTATGTCCTTTCTATCTTCCTCCACCATCACCACTCATGTTTATTTAATGTTTTCTCATTCTCTCTCTCTCTCTCTCTCTCTCTCTCTCTCTCTCTCTCTCTCTCTCTCTCTCTCTCTCTCTCTCTCTCTCTCTCTCTCTCTCTGTCATCGTGCGCACCTGCCTTCCTCCTCCCTGTGGCTGCAGCAAGCGAGGCAGCAGAAAGAACAGGAACCTTCATCAGCCACCTCTCCGGACACCCTGCAGGAAGAGGTGAAATGAGAATCAACTCTCTCTCTCTCTCTCTCTCTCTCTCTCTCTCTCTCTCTCTCTCTCTCTCTCTCTCTCTCTCTCTCTCTCTCTCTCTCTCTGATATAGAGTTCAATCTTTTATCTCATACTTTTATATGCTTTCATGTAGAGTGCATTCTTTGATAGATAGACTTCTATAGACTTCTTTTTGGTCGAACACAATCCCCCACGTAGATTTCTGAAGTAAGAAGTTGTTTCCATGCTCTCTTTCTAGCTTATATGTAAAATTAGTTCTTGTCTTGTCAAGGCATGGATGGACAGCTCCTGTGGCTGGCCTCACTTAGTAATGCAGCCAAGCTTTAGTTGAAACATGTATAGAATAGAGTTACAGTTGGGTTTCTTCAGTTAGTATAATTGTATTACAGCTGCATTTTATTCTGATTTCTGTGTTTTGATGTTTTATTTCTTTTTTATGTCTTGCTTGCGTCAACATAGAATATTCATCTTAAAACTTTCACTTAATTCAGATTTTGTTTCCATTTTTTTGTTTTTTTTGTTCTTTCAGGGTTTGAATCAAGTAGTTTTCTCTGTCACACAGTCTTTATTACAATATTTTCCTACAATCATTCACTAGGTTTTGTATCCTTGTTATGACGTACATTTCTGTAGATTTGTATTCCCACTAGAGCAAGACTTAACAGTAGGCTCCTTCTGTATATATTGTAATATGTGAGGCTGCTAAAATATTAGCTGATATATATATATGTATATATATATATATATATATATATATATATATATATATATATATATATATATATATATATATATATATATAGATATATATATAGATATAGATATAGATATATATATAGATATATATATAGATATAGATATAGATATAGATATATATATATATATAGATAT
>JAHFWG010001980.1:0-15269 GCA_020233015.1 Callinectes sapidus | reverse complement strand
TATATATATATATATATATATATATATATATATATATATATAGTATATATATATATATATATATATATATATATATATATATATATATATATATATATATATATATATATATATATATATATATAAAGCAGATCAGTCCCAAGTTGTATAATACAAACTTTCGTTACTTCCCTAATTCTAATATTTTGTTAAGCATATTCTAACCTACCTCTACCTTTTTCTTATTGTTGATAAGAGAAATGTAATGAAGGACTATTATAACTAGTATCAGGAAAACTCCATCCACATACATCAATATTTAGCCGGTACTCAGAGGAAGAATAGGATCACTGGAAGGGAAGCATAATGTGAGGAATGTTTGTTGAACAAAAACCATATTGCTAGAATTTCACAAATGTTTGTATGTAAGCGGGGATTGAAAGGAAGATTTGAAGAATTAGATTGCTTTGGAGTAACGTAGAGTGACGTGTGGACAAATTCTTCTTTTATACAGCTAATTTTTAGACTTGTAATATACACATACATGGTGGGACATTCTCTCAAGGTGATCATCTTATCTCAAGTTATATTCTTGCATAAGTTAAGGAGTACATTCATTAAATATTTTTTGGGGTTTAGTTAGACCTATCATTTTATTGAGGTGGTATTTTCAGTAGACAGTGGTGAGAATTACAGCGATTATTGCTGCTCCCCTGCGGAGAATGTTCCATTTTACATGCCGATCCACACTAACATTTTCGTTTTCTGTCCTGTGATACGCGCCAATTTTGTAAGACTCTTACATAATAATATTGCTCCATATAAGCAGGTTAGTCACACTTTGGTGTAATTATTGAATTATAAATATGTGTGTACATGGTGTTAATTTCATTAGAAAGCATCAGTTTATGTATGACCTGCATTATTTTTAATTCTCATAAATGTGTCATAAGTTCAGAGTCTACAAAATATATAAAGACTTTGAATTTTACTTAATGGATTCTGCACTAAGAGCCTCTGGGCTACAGGTCAGTGATGTTATGTAAAGTAGATGCTCTAATACCATCCATGGATGCTATGTGCACTGAATATTACTTGCACTGGCATTGGCCCTTCTAGCAAGGAAACCAATATTTCCTTATGCTTGCTTAGGTTGTGAATGGTTGGCTGCAGACTGAATGTGCAACTTATGGTGTTCAGGTCATCTGAATGCTGACTGTTATGTTAAGGAACATTATTTTTATCAGTACGTTATAAAACTACAGTATTCTTAATTTACATTAATTTGGAAGTGCCTGATTTTCATCTGCAGCTGTACTTCTCATCTTAATTAAACTTATAAGTTAGATTTCTTCTTTGCTTTAGATTGTATTCATGTTGCTTTTCTTTGAATATTAATTCATTTCAGAATATTTAATAACATGAGAAATTGAGGTTTAAAACATTTGCTTGTAAGCTATGATCTAGGAATTTGTAATGTGAAATATTCCTGTACAATAAAAATTCTTTTATATGTTGTATTTACATAACCCAGCGCAAGGGAGACCTGAGCTTTTAACCTATACTTCTTCAACTTCTCAGTTACTTTTTTATTATTTATTTGTATGGACTCGTTTTGTTGTTTTTTGGCCTCTTGCTCTGTCCTTTCATTACCTTTACAATATAGGAATACATGGGCGTCATAAATACCCTGAACACATTTTTTTTTCAACAAGATTTCCATCTATCACAGAACACTCTGGTATGAGACGGATCCCTGTGGCGAACCTACTAAGTAGGTACTTGACGCCACCTTAATGAATAATGGTTCATTCTTGACCTATAGATGTGGTAAGTATCTGTAGTGCACAGTAAATTGCAACAGATGCGGTAAGAATTCGAGTGTGATGAGGAATACTATATCATTCTACACAGGCATAACGGTAGTCATGTCATGAAGCTTCGAATAATTGAAGCCTGGTTCAATCCATGCATTGGGTGAATCGGTGAATCAGTTTAGGGGTGGTCAGCGGGGTGGAGGAGCAGCCTGGAGCACATATATCATTACGTCCACGGGGGGTGGAGCGGACGATGAGAGCAGCCCTGGTCTTGCGGTGGGTGGAGGTGAGGCCCGGAGCACCTTCATTGAGGATTCAGCGGCGGCGCTGGTCCTCAGATGGCGACACGCTGCTAGTGGAGGCGGACGTGTTATTGCTGCCTTTCATCTACTGTCTGGCCCCGCTGTTTGGATCCTTCTAGGTTAGTGTTTCAATCCTTTTTCCTCTTGTGATCTGAATGCTAATCTATTATGGCCGTGATTGTACAAGCATAGGCAAGGTTCAAGCGCTAGTTAATTGCTGCTTCTTGAACCAGTCCATGTAATGCAATGCCTCATGTCATGCTCAAAGGAGAGAAGTACTTGCGCGGTTCAATTAACCCACGAAGACAATGACAACCAAGCAGTCATCATCATATATATATATATATATATATATATATATATATATATATATATATATATATATTGTGTGTGTGTGTGTTGTGTGTGTGTGTGTGTGTGTGTGTGTGTGTGTGTGTGTGTGTTTAACATTACTGAAGCGATACTTTTCATGACTTTCCAGAGGAGAAGGTGGATGATAGAGTTAAGTGCTAGATGAGATGTACATACATTTATTTTGTAGATTTTCAGGAAGTTTGTGATTTGGTAAAACTGATGAAAAGAGAATTGTTGGGAGTGAGAGAGTGAAGAAGAAGAGAAAGAGGAAGAAAAAAAAACGAGGAGAAAATAAAAGTATATGGACTACTTATAAGAGGAGATACCACACATCACAAAAGTTGTCGACTTGCTCAAATTAGGTGAGATTAGACATAAAAAAAACCTTACCTAACATAAACCTTGCATAAAAAAGAACGGTACCATTCTATGGGTACCAAATTCTTGAAATAGTATAATGCTACAGTAAGGATGGAGCGAGGAATCGGAGTGGGTGGATGAGCAAAGCGAGGAGTCCGTAGGTGGATCAAGAAAGCAGTGTGTCAACTGTTGGATAGACGAAGCGAGAAGTCATCGGGTGGATGGATGAAGCGCGATGAAAGAGACGGGTGGATCAACAAAGAGATGGATGGGGCGTAACGGAGCGTGTGGATGGACGAAACAAGACAGCGGAGAAGCGGACATTTGTATTGAGTAATTATGGTAGACTATGGGGTTTCAGACCATCTCCAGAGCTCGAGCAATGGTTATATTGAATACGTGTACTCATTGAAATTAAAAGAGATAAAAAAAAGAATAAAGTTTTACTGGTACAGTGGTATTTAGTTATAAGGTACTTTATTTTATCATCATTATTTTATCTTTTCTGTTTATTTATTTATTTTTTCTTGTGTTTATGTTTGGCTGATCACGTCCATGTTATATAGTTTCAGTCACGGAACGCGTCACATTATTCACAGAATAAGTAGATGAGTAGTGAGGAAATATAAATACGGATATCCGCAGTTGTCATTTACTATAATTGTATGTCTGATTTTTTTTCAGATTTTCAAGTTTACTACAGCAGAAAAAAATGGCAACTTGTGCAATGAATGATATGTATGTCATTTATGCTATAACTATCAAAAGAAATAAACTCTAAACCCTACTGTGTTGCATGTATAATGTACTGAAACTTCGACCTTCTGCCGTGCACCTCCTACTGCTGTCTATCGTATTGCTGTGTACATTCTGCATATCATCCTGTTGTAATTCTTAGTGTAGGGCTATCGGAACCATGCCCTATGCAGTTTGATAAACCATATTGATGTTCCTAACATCGCATATCAAAATCAGATTAATAAATAAGTAATTCATTAAGAACCACTAAGCAGTGTTCATATGTGCAAGTAAATTTTTTAGCATAACGCGTATCATCACCGTTGTGGTCTGTAAGAGCAGGCCAG
Source organism: Callinectes sapidus (assembly GCA_020233015.1). Classification (NCBI taxonomy): domain Eukaryota; kingdom Metazoa; phylum Arthropoda; class Malacostraca; order Decapoda; family Portunidae; genus Callinectes; species Callinectes sapidus. Next base: position 11,372 of record JAHFWG010001980.1, on the reverse strand, counting down.
GGAAGCAGAATGTAATACCTTTAAAATAGTAAACAGGTTAGCGACACACAGGCAGTAGATATGGCCTTCTCCCACCTCTCTTCCTTGTCCCGTCCCCCGTGTCTAGCTGACATCCCGTTTCCTTTCCATCACAGCTCTTGTATCTTTCCTATGTACTGCTAACCTTCTTCGCCTGATCTAACATAATCCCCTTATCTTCCTATTCTCTGCTTTCCCAATAGTATGATGTGATCTTTGCTGCCTGGCACCCCAACCCTCACATTAGAATCACGCAGGTAATAAAGACAAAGTTATTATGGTCGTAATATGTGTATTTCAGATAATTTGAACAGCAGCTGATCTCTTCTCGTACATCACAGAAGACTATATAATCACCCTCCTAATGAGCTCCCGTAAAGAACGACTAAGTAAAAAAAAAAAGTTATTAAAAGATGAACAAAGATTTGATATACAACTTCCCATTACATTTATTCCAGCTCCTCTTCATAGGGTACGTAAAGGTTAATATTGCCATCGTGCTTGATGACCAAGATAACTAGCAGGTCAGTCCATTGTCAAAGAGGGGGAGGAAGGGTGACGGGCTGGAAATGATCCTGCGATGGGTACTGGGCGGGTCCATTGTAAGGCAAGGGAACGAGTAATGGTAGTTCGGCAGTGGTAATAGACGAGTCCACTATTATAGTAGGGGGAGTCCTGATAATGAAATGGAAATTGGGTGTGCTCATTACAATGCCCTTGACCTACATTCAATCTTCATTCAATCCACGTGACCTTGGCCTACATTCCGGTTTTAACCAGATACGCGGTGACCTTGACCTACATTCCGATTTTAACTAGCTACACGGTGTCCTTGACCTACATACAGATCAGTGGTCACGGACGAGGCCATTGTTTCAGTAGGAGAGTCCTTGTCAAATGGACGAGTCCATTACGATGACCTTGAGATTCAGAACCAATGCGAGAAACTTCACCCATGTGGCCGTGAATGTGGGCTTTTCCTTCAAAATGTAAACAAACTGGCTCCAAAACTGCCTCCATGACCCTGATATGACCTTGACGGAGAGGCAACCAAAACAAACCCTCCTCCTACCAAAACATTGGCCATCCCAACCAAAACAAGGCGACCCCTATGACCCTGATATGGCCTTGACCGAGAGAGAACCAAAACAAACCCTCCTCTGACCAAAACATTGGCCATCCCAACCAAAACATTGGCGACCCCTATGACCCTGATATGGCCTTGACCGAGAGAGAACCAAAACAAACCCTCCTCTGACCAAAAAACATTGGCCATCCCAACCAAAACATTGGCGACCCCTATGACCCTGATATGGCCTTGACCGAGAGAAAACCAAAACAAACCCTCCTCTAACCAAAACATTGGCCATCCCTATGACCTTGAACTCGAGCATATGTAAACAAACACACGTGACCTGCGCAACAGATCTGACGTTGATAACCAGTAGTTTCTTTTTAGTACCTAATTATCTTTAATTTCTGGTTGAGCAATTTAATACTTATAACAGTCATTACTTTTAGTTTTTATGTTCTGATTTATGAGTTAACCATCAATTAGAAGACTTAGTGGTTCTTTATTAGGCTCAAGGAAAGAGGAAATTTTTAGGAATCTTTATTTTGTTTATTTACAGGCTAGAAAGTGAAGTTGCTGGTCTGTTTTTCTGCAGTCCTGCGAGTGAGGCTCCGATCCTTCTTGAGGAGGCTGGAAAGAAGAAGAATCCTGGGAGCTTCAAAATCTGCAGGGCCCGTGTTAAGAGATTCGTAATGAGTGTTTTTCTTAGACGAATTCATAGTCTTGACATCTATCTCAACCTCCTGAAATTGATGTTGTACTTTATCCATTATTTCAACAGCAGCTTCAAATTTACTGCCGATGAGATGATGGCGAAAGTACAACACCAATTTCGGGAGGTTCACATGCATTGCAAGGCTGGAGAAAGAAACTACATAATATACATAAGAATCTCTGTTAATTTGGCCTCTAATCCAGGGCGTCACGTTATCTCCAGGCTGTTCCAGTGGACGACACTCATAAATCAAACTGCCAAAACAACTACATTAGTACGAGTAATAAATAGTAGTCTATGTTACATGAAGGAGGATCGGACCTCCACATCCACACCATAGTTAGTTAGTTATTTTATTGACCAAAAGTGTAATATTACAGTATAGTGAGAGGTACAAAGTTCATCATTGGTCCAAATAATAAAAATATACTTTAACAAAATTCAATGAAAATACTGTCACCTAAGTATTCTATAAGGCACGGCTATACAAAGCAACAACTACCAACTAAATAATTACCAGCATTACTATAATGAACATAAAATACATCGCTTTATTTAACATTTAAAGCAATGTGACCAACATAAATCCAGTGTCTATCATGTGTATCTAATTATAATAAAGTATTACTTTCTTTTATGTCTTATAAATAGACAAAACTTCATACACGTCTCTACATAAAGTATTTACGTCTTGTGTTTCATTGAATAACACATCTAAATTTTGTTTATTCACCATATCATATTTTTGTCTGGTCTGTCTCGTCAGCGTACATTCCAGCAATACGTGTTGCTCCGTCTGTGTTGTCTGCCCGTCACACGGACACACACGCACGTCCCGCGGGGTGCGACTCCAACGACCGGTCTCGATCTTTAGGTTATGAGACATTACTCGAATCCTAGTAAATGCCACACGTATATAATCAGGAATGTATATGTCTTCCGAGTAAATTTTATGGACACCAAGGCTGGAATTCAAAACTGATTTGGATGTCTGGTACTTTGTTGCGTCTTCTGGTTTATTAGTAACTAAGTTGATTATTTTGTCAAGAGGGTTTATGTTATCATCATACTGTATGGCACTCTGAATGAACTTAAAACCCGGGGTCTCAGCTTCTCTGCATAAATCAAATATGATATGAAATGGGTCGTTTCTGTCGAGTGAAGCCAGTTTTCTCTCCAAGAACCGTTTTCGTCGGACACTCACAACATGGTAGACTGGTTTAATTCCAGATTCAATATGACATAAAGTTGAGCTAGTATTATTTCTTACACCCAAGAGACATTTCATTAGTTTGCTATACTGACTGGTCAGTGACACACAGTTGTTTGTCAGCCACGACTCGCAACTGTATGTCAGTTCAGCCAAGACAGCAGCGTCAAACACACGTCGCTTATAACAGTAAGGCATGTCTGGATTCGAGGCACAGAATATAGAAAATTTGTTCACGACTGACTGAGACTTCATCTCGTGTAATGACATCACATCCTTCATACGTCCACTGTCGGTAAACCAGGCGCCTAAATACTTGTATCTGTCCCAGTATTTAATAATATGTCCCTCAATACTTAATGGAACTTTATCACAATCGGCATTATTTATAACAAAAAATTTGGTTTTGTCCTCGTTAATCACCATTCCATAATCCTTGCAATATTCGACAACAACTTTAAATTTCCTGATACACATATCTCGAGATGTTTCGAGAATTACCGTATCGTCCATCAGTAAGAGCGCGTGCAGCGCGCCCAAGAAGCCGTCAGTTGCTATTTTTGCCTTCAACATACGAATCATCTGGTTTATGTAAATTACAAACAAAAGACAGCTGGATGGCGCACCTTGCCTCACTCCCACTGACGCCTCTACAGTGCCACTCTTAAGCACGTTACGTGTGCACCGATACATGACATAAATTGCTTTCAACATCCTTCTTCCACATCCTGCTGATTTTAGACATTCTATGAGCTTAGATCTCGGTACTTTATCATATGCTTTACGATAGTCTATAAACAATACATATAACTTACATTTCTTGTAATTTACATAATCACACAATAATCTCATTGCAAATATTTGCTCTAAGCATCCTCTTCCCTCCATAGCTCCTGCTTGACAGTTATCTACATCCATCCACATTTTGATTCTATTCATAATGAGTGTGTCATATAATTTAGCTAGGGTATCCATCACACTAATGCCTCTATAATTATCGCAACTCATGCGATCACCAGATTTAAAAAATACAGTTAATTTACTATAGCACCAGGTTAGTGGGAAACAAAAACTGTCAAAAATTACATTAAATAATGTGAGAAAAAACATCAACCAGTTCATAGGTAAGTTCGTTAATAAAGCAGGACTTATTCCAACAAAACTTTTTTTTTTTCATATTTCTCAAAGCTGTTTCCATCTCTCTAAACGTGAATGGGTCATCCAGAATGGGAATATTTGGTGCCTGCTCAAAGTTTGGCTCCCCATCCTCACCCGAAACTGGATTCAATAATTCCTCAAAATGAGTCTTAAACTGACTGTCGGTAGGCTGGGTAGTGCTTTGATCAGGACCAACTTCTCCTTTCCAGTTAATTGCTCTCCAAATTTTTCCACTGTCATTTTCCTCCATTATTATTTTCCATCTCAGGTCTGTACTTCCCTCACGTGCAACATTTGTCTTTTTACACTCCTTTGCTATTCTATTAACTTCGTTGCAGCTTTCCTGAACCACCTCCTGTACCCTATCTTCACTCACTACTCCCAGGACGGGCGGCTCACACTGCGCCATCCTCGCTATGAACGCTCCCATATTCACTCTGTCATGGTGCGGACCTCTCGGGACGCTCGTGGTGCGGGGACTGTGTGTAAACGTCCGACCCAAGTTACTGGCGCGCTCAAGTAGTTGTGATGGCGTAACTGATTTAAGAATGTCATTGTTACTTGTCACAGTTAATGGTGCATGATCTGAACACATTATCTCTTGTCGTATACATAAGTCTTTCAAGACATTCAAACTGCTATACTTAACTAAACACAGGTCGATTTCTGATATCCAGCGATCACCGCGCCTAAATGACAAATTCCCTCCGAGCTGCTTTCCGTCATATTTCAAATGGTTAGGAACTACCATTTCTTTCTCCTCACACATGTTGGCTATTACTCGGCCCATATAATTACTTGTAAGATCTTTTACACCATTATATTCACATCTTTTTCCATTTATATTCCTACTTGGTGGGCAACCCACACGTGCATTGAAATCACCCATTACAATGGCACGGTCACAGTCTGTCACCTGTCCTTCCAACGCCCCCAGCAGCGCCGGATCATGGTAGGGCGAGTCAACCGGGGGGATGTACACACCCCCAAGCTTCATACCAGGGCAACATGACAGCTCTACCCATATTTGTCCTTCTATTGCGATGTTCACACATGTAATATATGGCACCAATGCACACTTCACCAACATCATAAGTCCTCCTCTCCGACTATTTTCTTTACTTTTATTCATGTATAAATCAAAACCTGGCACGCTACTAATTAACGTTCCCTTTATTTCAGTGATCCATATTATGTCAAATTCTAATGCAAAATGTAGAACTTCAGGGCTTTGTAGCTTATTTTTCACACCACAGATATTCCAAGCGCATATTTTCAATTGCCTGTTCCACTTTTGTCCAGGCCAAAATTTGGGAAATACCTGTCAATTACAACGCCATCGCGCAACAATACTCGCCGCTGCCAGTCATACATAATTTCCACTCCCTGGTTGTCTGGTTCCTGCTTCTCCTCCTCTTCTCGGGTCCTCAGCCTGGCCATTTCTCTCCTCGCCGCCGGATGAACATCCTTCTTTATGTAAATCCTTGCGAATTCTCCGCCTTTCTCCTTCAGGTTCTTTGCCACTTTCAGGATGTCACTACGTTGATTTTGACTCTCCAGCGTCACGTGAATAGGGCGTCTCCTCCTTTCTTCGTCAGGCTTTCCGAGTCGTTTTGTGGCCCATACTTCAGTGCGTATCGGACCGGCATACCCCGCAGCTTCGAACACTGTCTTGATCTTCTCTCCATCCGTCGTTCCAAGATTATCGTCATCCTCCGAGACCCCCGTTATGACCAAGTTCCGCACTCTGTCTTTGGCGTCAAGGTATTCCAGGAACCGGTTTTGCTGGTGGATGATCATGTAGGCGTCATCAAGTCTTGCATTCAGGGATTCTATTTTATTCTTCATCTCCTTCATAGCTGCTAAATCTCCCCGAACATTCCTTATTTCTTCCAGCAATTCAGAGTTTGGTGGCTGCTCTTCATCAGGCTGATGTGAAACAATTGTTCTCAATGCACATTTTAGCTGCTCGGCTGTCAGTTTATTTATCTCCGTAGCAGACAATGCCTTCACAGTGTCTACATTGTCGTAACTAGCCATCTTGGACAAGTAGACAAGTATCCCGTAAAGTTCTCTTCGTGCACCCCGTTTTCTTTAGTTGTTTGGCGTCGTCGTTACCATGGCAACCGTTTTCACAGCTGCGTAGGGGGGTGGGGCCCGGTGTTGATCGGCCACCTTATTTTCTAGCTTCTAAATACGGGTTAGCTTGCTTCACTGGGCTAGTAATAACTGATTCTTGGCTCCACAGTACCTTCGTACAGCTCAGTAGGCAGTATATCACCTGAACTGGGCGTGTATACCAGGAAAATCTTGGCAAAACTTGGAGCACTATCCAGAACGGTTTGTTGTTGTTTGCAGCGCCGAGGCCACACCCCCACATACAAACCGAGGATTCTCAACCTATCCTTTATCGCTAACCCTCTCAGCTTCTTACATTTCTCCATTCATTCTCTCTCTCTCTCTCTCTCTCTCTCTCTCTCTCTCTCTCTCTCTCTCTCTCTCTCTCTCTCTCTCTGTGTGTGTGTGTGTGTGTGTGTGTGTGTGTGTGTCGTTATCAGGTATTACATTACTTACTCACCCCCTGTCATCTCTTTTTTTCCCCAAAGAGATGACTGCTTGAGAATCGCTGGCTATATGCAGGAGACAGACACAGAGGTATGAGAGCTGTAGAAAGAATATTAAAGAGTGAGTGAGCTTGAGAAAAATACGGCTAGTCATGACCTCTTAACAATTTTACCTTCAAGAAATCCTGGGGTTAACATGTCGCTTTTCTTTATAAATATATGTAAAACACTGCTTTATCAAGTGGGAAACAATCATACACACACACACAATCGCTGTAATTTGGCGCCTCCTTTTCTGACATTTGTAATCTGAAACCGGAATCAGTAATATTTATAAAGTTTGTCCACGAGTTTCTTTTTTTGTAATATATCCTGAATCAACTTACATATCTAACAAAATAATAAGTCACATATATGTTTCTTTACTCCTTCTCTATATCAAAGTTGTTATTGTACTTGAAAATGTACTCAAGTAGTTGAAAGACAGTGATTAAGATATGTCATCCACATATTCCCATTAACCATAACAATATTAAGCCACCAAAAAACACATGATAAAAGGAGTTACCCCTCAAACTTTCCTATAAAATACATTTTCTCTTATTACATTATGGGAGCCTTCAGTATATAGCTTTATCTTCCTAATACAAAAGCCCAAAATTATTTAAAACTATAGTCTTCCACACATCATCAAATTTGATATTACGACAAAGATATTCATTAAAAACAAAGCATATCAAGGAAAAATCTCCCGAAATAAGCCACCATATGGTCCATTGCTTGAATGAATTATTTATTGCATGCTCTTTCATTACATACATTCAAACTATACACCATACATGCAGATTCACACACACATGTTCAATTAACATATGTATATATCACATGCTCGTGAGAAAATTCACTATCATCCTTACTGGGGACTGCATGAGAGGCGAGACTGTTGCAACATGACTGGCGTAGGATTTACATGCAATCAGTTGTTTCCTTTATAAAATACCTAACTTAAAAAGTAAGAAACACATCGATATTTTCTGTTTTGTGCAATCTTTCTACCATTAGAGGTCAGGGAAGGTTAGAAATGAGGAATTGCAATGCGGTACAACCTTTCTACAGGGTAAGGAAGGAAAGGAGGGAGAGGGAAAGCGTCTCATAACATCACAGGAATAGGGAAAAGTTGGATAAGGAAAGAGGCGACATCATTATATCTTCTATCCACATTTTGGGTAGGTCATGTTACCTGTTTTACGTACAGAAGGGAAGGTGAGTATTTAGTAAGAGTAGATATAAAGTGATAACGAAATGAGGCCGACTGGAGGAAGATACGTATGTTTAGGCTTATATTTGATAAGAAAATTGGGGATACGTCAGTTTGAGTCATGTCTAATCTCTTGTTTTCTGTGATTGATGATGTTGCTCCTATGATTCGTGTCTAGTCAATTCACCATTAACTGCTGTATTTGTCCTACCTATAGCATCTCTCTCTCTCTCTCTCTCTCTCTCTCTCTCTCTCTCTCTCTCTCTCTCTCTCTCTCTCTCTCTCTCTCTCTCTCTCTCTCTCTCTCTCTCTTTCTCTCTCTCTCTCTCTCTTATTAAACTTTCTACTGCAATGTCTTATATGAACGAAACTAACATAAAGGGGGGACAGGTTCTTTTCACCGGTGACTGACTGTGCCTGGAGACTGTTAACTGATATGCAATCACGACTTGAAGGGCTTGCATTATTACGAGGCGTTTTCCTTGTTACTTGACTACCAGACTCATTTTCGTCTTTTTTTTTTTTTTTTTATGTGTTGTGGCCTCTTTCTGTCTGCTGAGAAAGCTGTAGAAATGGTTAGGTCTATTTCGGGTTCTATTCTATGTAACCCCTTTAGTATTGAGATGCATTTCCATATTTATTCTGCTTATTAATGGTCGATTTTTATGCAGCTTCCGATACTTATATAAAGATTAAATGCTTATAATAGTCTGATAGTCCAAAGGGTTAGTGAGAATTAGTACAAAATAATGAAGCTATTACACGCGGTCCATCAGTTGGTGTCTTGCCTTCCCCACACAAACATCATTTTTCGTGAATTTCTTCGTTTCTACGGTAATTTGTGAGTTGATATTGTGTTTCTTTGTAGATAATACACTGATGCACCTTACTTCAATAGCTGTGTACGAGAAATTAAGTCTATAGTGAAGAAAAAGTTAGAAAAATATGATTACAATTTTTCCTGCTCCCTCCCTCTCCTTCTCTCAAATCAAAACATACAATTTTTTTCCACATTTCTCCTCATTCATGCCCATTTCCACGCCCAGATCACGCCCATAGGTGGATAGTTAGCTCATACATTGTTCATACATACATACACACACACACTATTCATGTATGGGCCACGATGAATAATTATATGATAGTTGTAATAGTTTGGGTCACTTTTTACTATAACACCAGTCTCTCTCAAGTTGTCTTTTCCTTCCCTTCCTTCCTATCATAATCTGTTAGAGCTTTCCACACTGAGTTATTTGACCCCCATAGGTAAGCAATTATGCTGGCCATACAGATTTTTGAAGGTTTATTAAGTCATTTACCCCCCATAGGTAACTGGCGCTAAGCAATTATAATGGCCATACTGATTTTGTAAGATTTATTGAGTAATTTGACCCTCATAGGTAACTAGCGCTTAGTAATTATAATGGCCATTCAGATTTTTGAAGATTTCTTGAGTAATTTGACCCCTATAGGTAACTGGCGCAAAGTAATTATAATGGCAATTCATATTTTTTAAGATTGACTAATTTGACCTCCATAGTTAACTGGCTCAAAGCAATTATAATGGTCATACAGATTTTTTAAGATATATTGAGAAATTTGACCCCCATAGGTAACTAATTATAATGGCATTACCGATGTTTGAAGATTTATTGAGTAATTTGACCCCCATAGGTAACTGGCACTAAGCAATTATAATGGCCATTCAGATTTTTGAAGATTTATTGAGTTTTTAAGGGAGTTTTGGGGATTTTTAAAGACCTTTTGGGATTACACTTATTATTGTTATTATTATTATTATTATTATTATTATTATTATTATTATTATTATTATTATTATTATTACTACTACTACTACTACTACTACTACTACTACTACTACCACCACTACCACTACCACTACTACTATTATTGCAGGTCTCAGAAGACACACCCTGGCGCAGTGGTTCATCTCAGTGAAAATCCTGTCGACCCTGGCAAGGTTTACCTATTGAATGCTTACCTATTGAAAAATAGTGGGGAATTAAGAAGCTAGGCCTCTTGTGGGAACCCCACCTCTATGGGCTTGTCAACCACATTGTACCTAGGTCATTGCTTGTGCTGTGTATTTATCATATCGTTGTTTAAATATGGCTATGGTTGGCGCTGTCACCACACTCTCTGGGAGTGCATTCCAGTGGTTCACCACTCGCACAGGGAACCAGTTGCCTTTTAGTGTTGTTCTCCAGTGCGTCGGCTTGGACAACTTCAGTGAATGGCCACGTAAGTGGTTGGTGTTCCTCTGGAAGAACTGGGTGTCAGGAATGCCTTCTAAACTATGTAATATTTTATAGGTCTCAATCATATCGCCCCTCTTTCTTCGGTCACTAAGTGTTTGCAAGCCAAGATGTTTGCACCGCTCGATGTAAGGCAGGGCATGTAGATCCGGTACCAGTTTAGTGGCCCTTCGTTGGATCTTCTCGAGGGCTTGTATATCCTTGACCATATATGGGGACCAGCACGGCACTCCAAAGTCAAGGATAGGTCTTACCAAGGATAGGTACAGTGGCAGCAATATTTCCTTATTAAGTACGGAAAAGTTTCTTTTAATAATTCCAAGCCGGCTGTTAGCTTTTGCAGTAATCTTGGCGACATGCTTTGTGGTTTTCAGGTCAGACGATATGATAATCCCTAAGTCTTTTTCCTCGTTAGATTTCTCCAGAGTTACCCCATCCAACTGATAGGCATTCCTTCTGTTATTATGACCTATGTGCATAACCTTACATTTGCTAGTATTAAAAGACAGGAGCCACTTTCCACACCATTCATCAAGTTTTGCCATGTCTCTTCGGAGCATCTCAACATCAGTCTCACTTTCTATGGTCTTATAAATCTTTGCATCATCAGCAAAAAGGCTGGCTGAAGACTCCAGATTTGTAACAAGATCATTTATGTAGATGAGAAACAGAACTGGGCCTAGCACTGAACCCTGAGGCACTCCACTCTTCATTGGAAGCCAGTCAGAATATGAGTCTCTTATAGTTACTCTGTGCAGTCTGTCATTGAGAAAGCTGTCAAGCCACTTTAATATTTTACCTCCAATTCCCATTGCTTCCAGTTTTAAGTTGAGACGGTGGTGGGGGACTCTGTCGAAGGCCTTCTCACAGTCCAGATATGCTATGTCCACACAGTTACCATTGTCCACTTCATTCACAAGGTCATCTAGGTAACAAAGCATGTTGGTAAGGCAGCTTCTCTTGTTCCTGAAGCCATGTTGAGCATTCGTAATGAGGTCGTTCTCTTCAAGATGTCCAACAATCTTCTGCCTAATAATGCCTTCTAAAACTTTGGAGACAACACTAGTCAGTGATACTGGTCTGTAATTAAGTGCATATGAC
>JAHFWG010001624.1:0-12584 GCA_020233015.1 Callinectes sapidus | reverse complement strand
GTCCCAAGTTGTATAATACAAACTTTCGTTACTTCCCTAATTCTAATATTTTGTTAAGCATATTCTAAACTACCTCTACCTTTTTCTTATTGTTGATAAGAGAAATATAATGAAGGACTATTATAACTAGTATCAGGAAAACTCCATCCACATACATCAATATTTAGCCGGTCCTCATCCACATACATCAATATTTAGCCGGTCCTCAGAGGAAGAATAGGATCACTGGACGGGAAGCATAATGTGAGGAATGTTTGTTGAACAAAAACCATATTGCTAGAATTTCACAAATGTTTGTATGTAAGAGGGGATTGAAAGGAAGATTTGAAGAATTAGATTGCTTTGGAGTAACGTAGAGTGACGTGTGGACAAATTCTTCTTTTATACAGCTAATTTTTAGACTTGTAATAATTATACACACACATGGTGGGACATTCGCTCAAGGTGATCATCTTATCTCAAGTTATATTCTTGCATAAGTTAAGAAGTACATTCATTAAATATTTTTTGGGGTTTAGTTAGACCTATCATTTTATTGAGGTGTTATTTTCAGTAGACAGTGGTGAGAATTACAGCGATTATTGCTGCTCCCCTTCGGAGAATGTTCCATTTTACATGCCGATCCACACTAACATTTTCGTTTTCTGTCCTGTGATACGCGCCAATTTTGTAAGACTCTTACATAATAATATTGCTCCATATAAGCAGGTTAGTAACACTTTGGTGTAATTATTGAATTATAAATATGTGTGTACATGGTGTTAATTTCATTAGAAAGCAGCAGTTTATGTATGACCTGCATTATTTTTAATTCTCATAAATGTGTCATAAGTTCAGAGTCTACAAAATATATAAAGACTTTGAATTTTACTTAATGGAGTGTGCACTAAGAGCCTCTGGGCTACAGGTCAGTGATGTTATGTAAAGTAGATGCTCTAATACCATCCATGGATGCTATGTGCACTGAATATTACTTGCACTGGCAGTGGCCCTTCTAGCAAGGAAACCAATATTTCATTATGCTTGCTTAGGTTGTGAATGGTTGGCTGCAGACTGAATGTGCAACTTATGGTGTTCAGGTCATCTGAATGCTGACTGTTATGTTAAGGAACATTATTTTTATCAGTAAGTTATAAAACTACAGTATTCTTAATTTACAGTAATTTGGAAGTGCCTGATTTTCATCTGCAGCTGTACTTCTCATCTTAATTAAACTTATAAGTTAGATTTCTTCTTTGCTTTAGATTGTATTCATGTTGCTTTTCTTTGAATATTAATTCATTTCAGAATATTTAAGAACATGAGAAATTGAGGTGTAAAACATTTGCTTGTAAGCTATGATCTAGGAATTTGTAATGTGAAATATTCCTGTACAATAAAAATTCTTTTATATGTTGTATTTAGATAACCCAGCGCAAGGGAGACCTGAGCTTTTAACCTATACTTCTTCAACTTCTCAGTTACTTTTTTATTATTTAGTTGTATGGACTCGTTTTGTTGTTTTTTGGCCTCTTGCTCTGTCCTTTCATTACCTTTACAATATAGGAATAAATGGGCGTCATAAATACCCTGAACACATTTTTTTTTCAACAAGATTTCCATCTATCACAGAACACTCTGGTATGAGACGGATCCCTGTGGCGAACCTACGAAGTAGGTACTTGACGCCACCTTAATGAATAATGGTTAATTCTTGACCTATAGATGTGGTAAGTATCTGTAGTGCACAGTAAATTGCAACAGATGCGGTAAGAATTCGAGTGTGATGAAGAATACTATATCATTCTACACAGGCATAACGGTAGTCATGTCATGAAGCTTCGAATAATTGAAGCCTGGTTCAATCCCTGCATTGGGTGAATCGGTGAATCAGTTTAGGGGTGGTCAGCGGGGTGGAGGAGCAGCCTGGAGCACATATATCATTACGTCCACGGGGGGTGGAGTGGACGATGAGAGCAGCCCTGGTCTTGCGGTGGGTGAGCAGGCCGCGGGTGGAGAGGTGAGGCCCGGAGCACCGTCATTGAGGATTCAGCGGCGGCGCTGGTCCTCAGATGGCGACACGCTGCTAGTGGAGGCGGACGTGTTATTGCTGCCTTTCATCTACTGTCTGGCCCCGCTGTTTGGATCCTTCTAGGTTAGTGTTTCAATCCTTTTTCCTCTTGTGATCTGAATGCTAATATATTATGGCCGTGATTGTACAAGCATAGGCAAGGTTCAAGCGCTAGTTAATTGCTGCTTCTTGAACCAGTCCATGTAATGCAATGCCTCATGTCATGCTCAAAGGAGAGAAGTACTTGCGCGGTTCAATTAACCCACGAAGACAATGACAACCAAGCAGTCATCATCATATATATATATATATATATATATATATATATATATATATATATATATATATATTGTGTGTGTGTGTGTTGTGTGTGTGTGTGTGTGTGTGTGTGTGTGTGTGTGTGTGTGTGTGTGTGTGTGTGTGTGTGTGTGTGTGTGTGTGTCTTTAACATTACTGAAGCGATACTTTTCATGACTTTCCAGATGAGAAGGTGGATGATAGAGTTAAGTGCTAGATGAGATGTACATACATTTATATTGTAGATTTTCAGGAAGTTTGTGATTTGGTAAAACTGATGAAAAGAGAATTGTTGGGAGTGAGAGAGTGAAGAAGAAGAGAAAGAGGAAGAAAAAAAACGAGGAGAAAATAAAAGTATATGGACTACTTATAAGAGGAGATACCACACATCACAAAAGTTGTCGACTTACTCAAATTAGGTGAGATTAGACATAAAAAAAACCTTACCTAACATAAACCTTGCATAAAAAAGAACGGTACCATTCTATGGGTACCAAATTCTTGAAATAGTATAATGCTACAGTAAGGATGGAGCGAGGAATCGGAGTGGGTGGATGAGCAAATCGAGGAGTCCGTAGGTGGATCAAGAAAGCAGTGTGTCAACTGTTGGATAGACGAAGCGAGAAGTCATCGGGTGGATGGATGAAGCGCGATGAAAGAGACGGGTGGATCAACAAAGAGATGGATGGGGCGTAACGGAGCGTGTGGATGGACGAAACAAGACAGCGGAGAAGCGGACATTTGTATTGAGTAAGTATGGTAGACTATGGGGTTTCAGACCATCTCCAGAGCTCGAGCAATGGTTATATTGAATACGTGTACTCATTGAAATTAAAAGAGATAAAAAAAAGAATAAAGTTTTACTGGTACAGTGGTATTTAGTTATAAGGTACTTTATTTTATCATCATTATTTTATCTTTTCCGTTTATTTATTTATTTTTTCTTGTGTTTATGTTTGGCTGATCACGTCCATGTTATATAGTTTCAGTCACGGAACGCGTCACATTATTCACAGAATAATTAGATGAGTAGTGAGGAAATATAAATACGGATATCCGCAGTTGTCATTTACTATAATTGTATGTCTGATTTTTTTTCAGATTTTCAAGTTTACTACAGCAGAAAAAAATGGCAACTTGTGCAATGAATGATATGTATGTCATTTATGCTATAACTCTCAAAAGAAATAAACTCTAAACCCTACTGTGTTGCATGTATAATGTACTGAAACTTCGACCTTCTGCCGTGCACCTCCTACTGCTGTCTATCGTATTGCTGTGTACATGCTGCATATCATCGTGTTGTAATTCTTAGTGTAGGGCTATCGGAACCATGCCCTATGCAGTTTGATAAACCATATTGATGTTCCTAACATCGCATATCAAAATCAGATTAATAAATAAGTAATTCATTAAGAACCACTAAGCAGTGTTCATATGTGCAAGTAAATTTTTTAGCATAACGCGTATCATCACCGTTGTTGTCTGTAAGAGCAGGCCAGGGAAGCAGACTGTAATACCTTTAAAATAGTAAACAGGTTAGCGACACACAGGCAGTAGATATGGCCTTCTCCCACCTCTCTCCCTTGTCCCGTCCCCCGTGTCTAGCTGACATCCCGTTTCCTTTCCATCACAGCTCTTGTATCTTTCCTATGTACTGCTAACCTTCTTCGCCTGATCTAACATAAGCCCCTTATCTTCCTATTCTCTGCTTTCCCAATAGTATGATGTGATCTTTGCTGCCTGGCACCCCAACCCTCACATTAGAATCACGCAGGTAATAAAGACAAAGTTATTATGGTCGTAATATGTGTATTTCAGATAATTTGAACAGCAGCTGATCTCTTCTCGTACATCACAGAAGACGATATAATCACCCTCCTAATGAGCTCCCGTAAAGAACGACTAAGTAAAAAAAAAAAGTTATTAAAAGATGAACAAAGATTTGATATACAACTTCCCATTACATTTATTCCAGCTCCTCTTCATAGGGTACGTAAAGGTTAATAATGCCATCGTGCTTGATGACCAAGATAACTAGCAGGTCAGTCCATTGTCAAAGAGGGGGAGGAAGGGTGACGGGCTGGAAATGAGCCTGCGATGGGTACTGGGCGGGTCCATTGTAAGGCAAGGGAACGAGTAATGGTAGTTCGGCAGTGGTAATAGACGATTCCACTATTATAGTAGGGGGAGTCCTGATAATGAAATGGAAATTGGGTGTGCTCATTACAATGCCCTTGACCTACATTCACTCTTCATTCAATCCACGTGACCTTGGCCTACATTCCGGTTTTAACCAGATACGCGGTGACCTTGACCTACATTCCGATTTTAACTAGCTACACGGTGTCCTTGACCTACATACAGATCAGTGGTCACGGACGAGGCCATTGTTTCAGTAGGAGAGTCCTTGTCCAATGGACGAGTCCATTACGATGACCTTGAGATTCAGAACCAATGCGAGAAACTTCACCCATGTGGCCGTGAATGTGGGCTTTTCCTTCAAAATGTAAACAAACTGGCTCCAAAACTGCCTCCATGACCCTGATATGACCTTGACGGAGAGGCAACCAAAACAAACCCTCCTCCTACCAAAACATTGGCGACCCCTATGACCCTGATATGGCCTTGACCGAGAGAGAACCAAAACAAACCCTCCTCTGACCAAAACATTGGCCATCCCAACCAAAACAGTGGCGACCCCTATGACCCTGATATGGCCTTGACCGAGAGAGAACCAAAACAAACCCTCCTCTGACCAAAACATTGGCCATCCCAACCAAAACATTGGCGACCCCTATGACCCTGATATGGCCTTGACCGAGAGAGAACCAAAACAAACCCTCCTCTAACCAAAACATTGGCCATCCCTATGACCTTGAACTCGAGAATATGTAAACAAACACACGTGACCTGCGCAACAGACCTGACGTTGATAACCAGTAGTTTCTTTTTAGTACCTAATTATCTTTAATTTCTGGTTGAGCAATTTAATACTTATAACAGTCATTAATTTTAGTTTTTATGTTCTGATTTATGAGTTGACCATCAATTAGAAGACTTAGTGGTTCTTTATTAGGCTCAAGGAAAGAGGAAATTTTTAGGAATCTTTATTTTGTTTATTTACAGGCTAGAAAGTGAAGTTGCTGGTCTGTTTTTCTGCAGCCCTGCGAGTGAGGCTCCGATCCTTCTTGAGGAGGATGGAAAGAAGAAGAATCCTGGGAGCTTCAAAATCTCCAGGGCCCGTGTTAAGAGATTCGTAATGAGTGTTTTTCTTAGACGAATTCATAGTCTTGACATCTATCTTAACCTCCTGAAATTGATGTTGTACTTTATCCATTATTTAAACAGCAGCTTCAAATTTACTGCCGATGAGATGATGGCGAAAGTACAACACCAATTTCGGGAGGTTCACATGGATTGCAAGGCTGGAGAAAGAAACTACATAATATACATAAGAATCTCTGTTAATTTGGCCTCTAATCCAGGGCGTCACGTTATCTCCAGGCTGTTCCAGTGGACGACAATCATAAATCAAACTGCCAAAACACACACACACACACACACACACACACACACACACACACACACACACACAATATATATATATATATATATATATATATATATATATATATATATATATATATAGTATATATATATATATATATATATATATATATATATATATATATATATATATATATATATATATATATATATATATATATATATTATGATGACTGCTTGGTTGTCATTGATGACTGCTTGGTTGTCATTGTCTTCGTGGGGTAATTGAACCGCGCAAGTACTTCTCTCCTTTGAGCATGACATGAGGCATTGCATTACATGGACTGGTTCAAGAAGCAGCAATTAACTAGCGCTTGAACCTTGCCTATGCTTGTACAATCACGGCCATAATATATTAGCATTCAGATCACAAGAGGAAAAAGGATTGAAACACTAACCTAGAAGGATCCAAACAGCGGGGCCAGACAGTAGATGAAAGGCAGCAATAACACGTCCGCCTCCACTCGCAGCGTGTCGCCATCTGAGGACCAGCGCCGCCGCTGAATCCTCAATGAAGGTGCTCCGGGCCTCACCTCCACCCACCGCAAGACCAGGGCTGCTCTCATCGTCCGCTCCACCCCCCGTGGACGTAATGATATATGTGCTCCAGGCTGCTCCTCCACCCCGCTGACCACCCCTAAACTGATTCACCGATTCACCCAATGCAGGGATTGAACCAGGCTTCAATTATTCGAAGCTTCATGACATGACTACCGTTATGCCTGTGTAGAATGATATAGTATTCCTCATCACACTCGAATTCTTACCGCATCTGTTGCAATTTACTGTGCACTACAGATACTTACCACATCTATAGGTCAAGAATTAACCATTATTCATTAAGGTGGCGTCAAGTACTTAGTAGGTTCGCCACAGGGATCCGTCTCATACCAGAGTGTTCTGTGATAGATGGAAATCTTGTTGAAAAAAAAATGTGTTCAGGGTATTTATGACGCCCATTTATTCCTATATTGTAAAGGTAATGAAAGGACAGAGCAAGAGGCCAAAAAACAACAAAACGAGTCCATACAAATAAATAATAAAAAAGTAACTGAGAAGTTGAAGAAGTATAGGTTAAAAGCTCAGGTCTCCCTTGCGCTGGGTTATCTAAATACAACATATAAAAGAATTTTTATTGTACAGGAATATTTCACATTACAAATTCCTAGATCATAGCTTACAAGCAAATGTTTTAAACCTCAATTTCTCATGTTCTTAAATATTCTGAAATGAATTAATATTCAAAGAAAAGCAACATGAATACAATCTAAAGCAAAGAAGAAATCTAACTTATAAGTTTAATTAAGATGAGAAGTACAGCTGCAGATGAAAATCAGGCACTTCCAAATTAATGTAAATTAAGAATACTGTAGTTTTATAACTTACTGATAAAAATAATGTTCCTTAACATAACAGTCAGCATTCAGATGACCTGAACACCATAAGTTGCACATTCAGTCTGCAGCCAACCATTCACAACCTAAGCAAGCATAATGAAATATTGGTTTCCTTGCTAGAAGGGCCAATGCCAGTGCAAGTAATATTCAGTGCACATAGCATCCATGGATGGTATTAGAGCATCTACTTTACATAACATCACTGACCTGTAGCCCAGAGGCTCTTAGTGCAGACTCCATTAAGTAAAATTCAAAGTCTTTATATATTTTGTAGACTCTGAACTTATGACACATTTATGAGAATTAAAAATAATGCAGGTCATACATAAACTGATGCTTTCTAATGAAATTAACACCATGTACACACATATTTATAATTCAATAATTACACCAAAGTGTTACTAACCTGCTTATATGGAGCAATATTATTATGTAAGAGTCTTACAAAATTGGCGCGTATCACAGGACAGAAAACGAAAATGTTAGTGTGGATCGGCATGTAAAATGGAACATTCTCCGAAGGGGAGCAGCAATAATCGCTGTAATTCTCACCACTGTCTACTGAAAATACCACCTCAATAAAATGATAGGTCTAACTAAACCCCAAAAAATATTTAATGAATGTACTTCTTAACTTATGCAAGAATATAACTTGAGATAAGATGATCACCTTGAGAGAATGTCCCACCATGTATGTGTATATTACAAGTCTAAAAATTAGCTGTATAAAAGAAGAATTTGTCCACACGTCACTCTACGTTACTCCAAAGCAATCTAATTCTTCAAATCTTCCTTTCAATCCCCTCTTACATACAAACATTTGTGAAATTCTAGCAATATGGTTTTTGTTCAACAAACATTCCTCACATTATGCTTCCCTTCCAGTGATCCTATTCTTCCTCTGAGGACCGGCTAAATATTGATGTATGTGGATGGAGTTTTCCTGATACTAGTTATAATAGTCCTTCATTACATTTCTCTTATCAACAATAAGAAAAAGGTAGAGGTAGTTTAGAATATGCTTAACAAAATATTAGAATTAGGGAAGTAACGAAAGTTTGTATTATACAACTTGGGACTGATCTGCTTTATATATATATATATATATATATATATATATATATATATATATATATATATATATACTGTGTATATATACTGTGTATATCAAAGATCAGGCCAACTCAAGTAATATATATATATATAGTTATCAGGCTAACTCAAGTATGATGAAATATAGACAAGAATTCTTTTTGCCTCAGATAATGGAAATAAATAATTTCCTTACCCCCAGTAGAAACAATTTCAAGCTAACATCCTACCAGGAACCTTCTTTGCCATTAAATGCACCATGTCCATCATTTGGGAGTCTTAACAAATGCCAATGTTTTTTACACAATAATAGGAGATAATGGCCTCATTTTTAAGATATGTTTGCAAGTTTAAACTAAGGAGGTCCACTCTTCAATCTTAAAGTTCTGAAGTTCTAGGAATCACTGTTCACTCATACCTTTTGAAATGCAGATACCATAATGCCCACAGGCAGTCATCCAGGAGCAAGGAAAGTATTAAGAAACAACTTTTCACATCCAAAACCTCTTGTCAGGTGTGGCAAAGGAAAATCAATAAATATCATAACTAATGGTACCCTGATTGTTACTGGAGTATTTGGGTCAAGTTGCCTGTACGTTACTCTCTTTCACCTTCGGTTTTCCTTGTTGGTTGTTACACACGCACTGCTGGCACCTAACAGTATTAGCACCTTTCTGCTGGTGGCACCATCAATGACTGCCAGTTCTTGTCACACTGTGTTACAAGTCACCAACTATAATTGTCTCCTCATATCATATAAGTTCCAATCATTCCTTGTCTCTCACCCCACAATGTCAGAAATGAAAACCACCTCAAAGGTAATGTCTGTCTGCTGCAACAATTTTTTTTCTTCTGAGAGCAGTACAATTATGTTTGAGGAATCACATGATACTAATGCAGCATCAGTTGAAACAGGCAAGATCTTGACCACCAATAGCAAAGGGAGCAAGCAGCTGCCCCCTCACTGGATCTGTTGTGGAGTTTTGCTCATCTCTAAAGTGATCAGACAAATGGGTTACTCCTTGCATAAATGTCATTGGGATGGCTGTTCTGGTGGCTGATGTTGTTCCTGCTGGCACATTGCTGGAATGAAAGACACACATTAATAAAATTCTATCTTCTGAACAAATACTTCATGACCTATTTCTTTATCATTCGTACCTGAAGTTGTGCTGAGGCAGTAGAATTTTTACACAACTCTATGTATTACTGCTTCTTCAAATTCAATGACATCCTCAACAAACTCCTATAAACCTTTATCAGTGTTTACTCAGAAGATTTCTAACTGTTATAAATTGAGATGCTATTTCTTGCATCTCTTATTTAGCCTCTTCTAAAAGGCTATGAATTCGTTAGAGTAAGCTCACTTCTAGTTATCAACAAGAATTGTCTGTAGTTTTCCTTTTTTAATGCATACCTGGGTTATTTAATTTGTCATCTTATTTTAAATGTATTGCTACCCCATGTTCTCTTTTATGTAATGCAAAATTAGACTTATAAATCTCTCAGAAGTATTGCGAACTTGTACTCTGAAGTAAAGTAGTAAAGTTGATATTATAATACCTTCCAAATTGAAGGAACTGGTTGATTAGAATAAGATTAGAGACTTCAATAGAATATGGTCATCACTATAAACTAATACCGACATAGAAAATACTTACTGCTTGTTTCCTCTCCCAAGTCTTCATTGCTAACTTGTACTTCTCAAATTCATGACACCAGTCGCTGTATACCTGAAAAAGTAAATAAATAACTTTAGCAACTGATTTCAGAGGTGCATGTAAAAAAGCACATTTACACCTTAAAGCACTCGGTTATTGAGAGGCATAATCACAAAGCTCGGCACAATGCATACCTTCTGGAAGTCATTGGTTCGAGCTGGAGCTGAGCATCGATGGGCATCCACTGTGATGTTGTATGAGCACACAATGTCTCCACCCATCTTACAGTCGTACCGCCCGGCATCTGCTTCATTCACGTTCATCACAACCAGTCCATGTTCCGAAGTCTCTATGTACTTGTCAGGTCTGGAAAAAATATACTCGAGTCAGTGGGAGGGGTTTGTATAAGTGACTGTTTGATAAAAAGATGGAGGTAATTGTGAGATAAATTTTCCATATTTCTCTGTTGCTTGGATGTTTAACTTCACATCCAACTGAGTAACTTGATAAACCTTTAGCTAAAATACAGTTGTGGTAAAGTGTTTTCCTTTAACCTAGAGTCCTCCCATCTACTAGGAAGTAAAACAAATGTCAAATTTTATAAGGAGACTAACAGCATATGAAAGAACTTGATATAAAGCAGTAACTACCAATTACAACTATATTTGAGCAAGAAACAAAGAGTCAGAGTCTTGCTGTACCTGTATCTGATCTGATATTTGCCCTTGTCCTTGGAGTAGTGGTGCCAGGTGATGTCCTTCAGGGAGATGGGACGTGGCAGCTTGACGGCACAACCCAGGTGAATGAATACTCTGCCCCCATGTCACCACCATCTTCTTCTTGGCAATGCAAGCCTGGTGTGGAGCCAGTTACATCTTGCAGCAGCCTGAGGAATATTGAGAAAGATGAAGGAAACAGAATTTTTCATAGAATAACATGAAAATGTGTCTTGACAAAAGACAAAGGAGGTTTTAGAACATTTTAGAACATTCACTTGTAAAGATGTAAGGTTGTGGTCAAATAGCTACAAAAACTTCTTCCATATTGTACAAGCTGATAATATTAGGTATCAAGAAGTTACTAGAAAAACTATACAGAGAATCTAGACTGTCCATAAAAAGACAAGCAGTAATTTTCAATCAAGTACATTCCCTCCAAAAAAAGAAAACCCCCAAAGTTAATAAGATAGATAAGAAAATATAAAATAGAATTGTACCCAGGTTTGTATGGCTTGCACATGTTGGCGTCCTTGTCCCATCCACAATATGGGTCGTGGGAGCAACGCAGGCAGTTATCGTAGCGGCCGTGACACATGAAGAGGTCCACCTGACGCACTCTCATATCAGAGGATACATACAGTGAGTGACTTGTGCTGGAAGGAATGCATGACTGAATACAAGAACTGAAGATGTGATAAAAAATCTCTCTGAATATGTCAAACCAGTTAATCTATTCACTATTTCAACTTCCTTCACTTCATAAAATGGTCTGACACAAGTTTAAAATATAACTTTCAGGAATAAAAACTAATGCCATAACAAAAAGCTTCTTCTGATAAAAAATGTAAGATTATAGGATCCATTTATAGCTATGGCTTCCTAAACTTGATAAAATGGTCATGTGCAGGTTTTAGAGTATAATTCTGAATGATAGCAATGATAAATAAAAGCCAATTATCTTAAATCTTGAAGTGCTTACAATTTTAGCATTTTGTTCTGTAGAATTGTTCTGGGTTATTATAGTGAAATTACAAGCATCATTGTACTATCTCAATCACAGAATATATTAACTAGGTAAGCATAAAAGTGATCATGGAGGAGTTAAATGCATCAAGTGTTCTGTACCTTTCTTGAGATTTGTATGGCTCTAATGGGCTCTGGTGTGGTGACCTCATACACATCCAGCAGCTCTTAGTGTGACTCTTCATTCTCGTCCATCCACTCCACCACCTTGTAGACTCGTCCTTCCACTATAGAAGAGAAAATAGTGCCATGTAGATCACACTGAGAGAAATACTGCTTGATGACAGTGACAGTAGCTAAGCTGCACTGGCATCATATGGAAAATGGATATGAATGCCTTAACCCTAGAACGGTACCGTTCAAAATCACCGACGGTCCCGGTACCGTGGCTCCATTTGGAGTCACGCCACAAATATTTAAAAAAAAATATATGGATCCTCTTTTTTTAGTTACACTGGATGGGATATGGAAGAGAAAACATCTTCTAGTACATTGAAATTAAAAACCTATGAAGTTATAATATTTAAAAAATAATTATAAATTTTTACAAAAAAAATATTGATAAATAGATAGACTTCACCATATAATGGTATGAACATGAATCTTTACAAAAGAAAAGCTTGAAAATGTTATATTCTTTAACTAAAATGGTTGCTCCTTCTAAAAAATGGTGTATAAATTCTCATCTGCATCGTAATTGAGTTCCTTGGAATAAATGAAATTGACCAATTCTTATGTATTGGATTTTTAGTAAATAAATATGCAAATAAATATA
>JAHFWG010001257.1:0-28936 GCA_020233015.1 Callinectes sapidus | reverse complement strand
TACCTTTGTCTTTCACTAGTATAATTTTTGCAATATACCAGAAACTAAACATATGTGCAGTGTTTCATTGTTTTTTTTCCTCTTTACCTTTATCCAGAACCAAACTTTGTGGGTTCTTATGAGGTTGGGTAGTACGTGATGTTCTTCTTCCGGGAGACTGCTGTTGAGTACATCAACTGTGGCAAGAATGTGTACTCCCGAGTTGCACGTGCTTGCAAGGAGGACACAGGCGGCAAGAACAGCCTGACTCAGAACTGGGCCACTTACCTCAAGGCTCGTCTCAACTGCTCCATCCCCGGGGAGTTCCCCTTCTACTTCAATGAGATCCGTGAGTGCTTAGGTTGCCTCAGCTAGAAGACAGTATGCAGACCTTATGAGTGTCTTAAGAGAGATTGCCCTCCCAAGTTTGCTATCTTCTTGTTATTATACATATGTCACATTTTGATATTAAACCATACAATTTCTCATCAACTACTTAAGTTTAGATTATTAACATTTTATTTTTCTCAACAGAGTCGGTGTACAAGATACCTGGTGATGACTCGCGCTTCTACGCCGTCTTCACCACCAGTATGAACGGGCTCATGGGGTCAGCCATCTGCCCCTTCAGTCTTTATGATATCCAGGATGCTTTCTTAGGTCGGTTCAAGGAGCAGGCAACCTCTTCGTCTGCTTGGCTGCCCGTCCTCATCTCCAAAGTCCCTGAGCCTCGGCCTGGCCAGTGCGTCAATGACACTCAGACTCTCCCAGGTCAGTAAGCTGTAATTAGTGACACAAGTATTTGAGTCTGTTGAGTGCGTGATGGCACTACATTTTGTCTTTTAACCTCATACTATGTACATTATGAGAAATACTACTTTCCCTTACCCAACAACTTTTATAACTCATCAAAGTGCTGTGAAATTTACCTGATTGATGTAAGTTAATAAGAGAGACACCATTAACTTAGATCAAATGTAAATCAGGACAATTAGTATAATATGAATTTTCAGATGCCATCAATGCGAGCCATAAGTGATCACCAGGCAAGCAATTGTTGGATATCCATGACTACTCTGGCACTAGTAATTTATAATTGTTTTCTCTCCTCCACCAGACAATGTGTTGACCTTCCTGCAGTCACACCCTCTCATGGATGAGGCTGTAGCTCATGAGCACAACAAGCCAGTCTTCTTCAAACGGGACCTCATTTTCACACATCTAGTCGTGGATAAGGTGACAGGAGGAACCTATGGCCAAGAAAATGTCTATACTGTGTACTATGCAGGATCCTGTAAGTATAGAATTCCTTTTACTCTACATGCACTGTTGTAACATCTGTTGATAATTTATTCATAGTTTTCATACATATCTGTCATCTGTCAGTATATGATCAAGTGGTGCAGGTTTTCAGTATTGATTACTATACATTCCATCTCAGAATCTTCTATATTTTCACAAGTCTATTTATTAATGCTTACTTTGCAGTTCAAAGTACTTGGCATACTCTACCATTAAGGCATTCATATCCATTTTCCATATGATGCCAGTGCAGCTTAGCTACTGTCACTGTCATCAAGCAGTATTTCTCTCAGTGTGATCTACATGGCACTATTTTCTCTTCTATAGTGGAAGGACGAGTCTACAAGGTGGTGGAGTGGATGGACGAGAATGAAGAGTCACACTCAGAGCTGCTGGATGTGTATGAGGTCACCACACCAGAGCCCATTAGAGCCATACAAATCTCAAGAAAGGTACAGAACACTTGATGCATTTAACTCCTCCATGATCACTTTTATGCTTACCTAGTTAATATATTCTGTGATTGAGATAGTACAATGATGCTTGTAATTTCACTATAATAACCCAGAACAATTCTACAGAACAAAATGCTAAAATTGTAAGCACTTCAAGATTTAAGATAATCGGCTTTTATTTATCATTGCTATCATTCAGAATTATACTCTAAAACCTGCACATGACCATTTTATCAAGTTTAGGAAGCCATAGCTATAAATGGATCCTATAATCTTACATTTTTTATCAGAAGAAGCTTTTTGTTATGGCATTAGTTTTTATTCCTGAAAGTTATATTTTAAACTTGTGTCAGACCATTTTATGAAGTTAAGGAAGTTGAAATAGTGAATAGATTAACTGGTTTGACATATTCAGAGAGATTTTTTATCACATCTTCAGTTCTTGTATTCAGTCATGCATTCCTTCCAGCACAAGTCACTCACTGTATGTATCCTCTGATATGAGAGTGCGTCAGGTGGACCTCTTCATGTGTCACGGCCGCTACGATAACTGCCTGCGTTGCTCCCACGACCCATATTGTGGATGGGACAAGGACGCCAACATGTGCAAGCCATACAAACCTGGGTACAATTCTATTTTATATTTTCTTATCTATCTTATTAACTTTGGGGGTTTTCTTTTTTTGGAGGGAATGTACTTGATTGAAAATTACTGCTTGTCTTTTTATGGACAGTCTAGATTCTCTGTATAGTTTTTCTAGTAACTTCTTGATACCTAATATTATCAGCTTGTACAATATGGAAGAAGTTTTTGTAGCTATTTGACCACAACCTTACATCTTTACAAGTGAATGTTCTAAAATGTTCTAAAACCTCCTTTGTCTTTTGTCAAGACACATTTTCATGTTATTCTATGAAAAATTCTGTTTCCTTCATCTTTCTCAATATTCCTCAGGCTGCTGCAAGATGTAACTGGCTCCACACCAGGCTTGCATTGCCAAGAAGAAGATGGTGGTGACATGGGGGCAGAGTATTCATTCACCTGGGTTGTGCCGTCAAGCTGCCACGTCCCATCTCCCTGAAGGACATCACCTGGCACCACTACTCCAAGGACAAGGGCAAATATCAGATCAGATACAGGTACAGCAAGACTCTGACTCTTTGTTTCTTGCTCAAATATAGTTGTAATTGGAAGTTACTGCTTTATATCAAGTTCTTTCATATGCTGTTAGTCTCCTTATAAAATTTGACATTTGTTTTACTTCCTAGTAGATGGGAGGACTCTAGGTTAAAGGAAAACACTTTACCACAACTGTATTTTAGCTAAAGGTTTATCAAGTTACTCAGTTGGATGTGAAGTTAAACATCCAAGCAACAGAGAAATATGGAAAATTTATCTCACAATTACCTCCATCTTTTTATCAAACAGTCACTTATACAAACCCCTCCCACTGACTCGAGTATATTTTTTCCAGACCTGACAAGTACATAGAGACTTCGGAACATGGACTGGTTGTGATGAACGTGAATGAAGCAGATGCCGGGCGGTACGACTGTAAGATGGGTGGAGACATTGTGTGCTCATACAACATCACAGTGGATGCCCATCGATGCTCAGCTCCAGCTCGAACCAATGACTTCCAGAAGGTATGCATTGTGCCGAGCTTTGTGATTATGCCTCTCAATAACCGAGTGCTTTAAGGTGTAAATGTGCTTTTTTACATGCACCTCTGAAATCAGTTGCTAAAGTTATTTATTTACTTTTTCAGGTATACAGCGACTGGTGTCATGAATTTGAGAAGTACAAGTTAGCAATGAAGACTTGGGAGAGGAAACAAGCAGTAAGTATTTTCTATGTCGGTATTAGTTTATAGTGATGACCATATTCTATTGAAGTCTCTAATCTTATTCTAATCAACCAGTTCCTTCAATTTGGAAGGTATTATAATATCAACTTTACTACTTTACTTCAGAGTACAAGTTCGCAATACTTCTGAGAGATTTATAAGTCTAATTTTGCATTACATAAAAGAGAACATGGGGTAGCAATACATTTAAAATAAGATGACAAATTAAATAACCCAGGTATGCATTAAAAAAGGAAAACTACAGACAATTCTTGTTGATAACTAGAAGTGAGCTTACTCTAACGAATTCATAGCCTTTTAGAAGAGGCTAAATAAGAGATGCAAGAAATAGCATCTCAATTTATAACAGTTAGAAATCTTCTGAGTAAACACTGATAAAGGTTTATAGGAGTTTGTTGAGGATGTCATTGAATTTGAAGAAGCAGTAATACATAGAGTTGTGTAAAAATTCTACTGCCTCAGCACAACTTCAGGTACGAATGATAAAGAAATAGGTCATGAAGTATTTGTTCAGAAGATAGAATTTTATTAATGTGTGTCTTTCATTCCAGCAATGTGCCAGCAGGAACAACATCAGCCACCAGAACAGCCATCCCAATGACATTTATGCAAGGAGTAACCCATTTGTCTGATCACTTTAGAGATGAGCAAAACTCCACAACAGATCCAGTGAGGGGGCAGCTGCTTGCTCCCTTTGCTATTGGTGGTCAAGATCTTGCCTGTTTCAACTGATGCTGCATTAGTATCATGTGATTCCTCAAACATAATTGTACTGCTCTCAGAAGAAAAAAAATTGTTGCAGCAGACAGACATTACCTTTGAGGTGGTTTTCATTTCTGACATTGTGGGGTGAGAGACAAGGAATGATTGGAACTTATATGATATGAGGAGACAATAATTGTCTCCTCATATCATATTATTATAGTTGGTGACTTGTAACACAGTGTGACAAGAACTGGCAGTCATTGATGGTGCCACCAGCAGAAAGGTGCTAATACTGTTAGGTGCCAGCAGTGCGTGTGTAACAACCAACAAGGAAAACCGAAGGTGAAAGAGAGTAACGTACAGGCAACTTGACCCAAATACTCCAGTAACAATCAGGGTACCATTAGTTATGATATTTATTGATTTTCCTTTGCCACACCTGACAAGAGGTTTTGGATGTGAAAAGTTGTTTCTTAATACTTTCCTTGCTCCTGGATGACTGCCTGTGGGCATTATGGTATCTGCATTTCAAAAGGTATGAGTGAACAGTGATTCCTAGAACTTCAGAACTTTAAGATTGAAGAGTGGACCTCCTTAGTTTAAACTTGCAAACATATCTTAAAAATGAGGCCATTATCTCCTATTATTGTGTAAAAAACATTGGCATTTGTTAAGACTCCCAAATGATGGACATGGTGCATTTAATGGCAAAGAAGGTTCCTGGTAGGATGTTAGCTTGAAATTGTTTCTACTGGGGGTAAGGAAATTATTTATTTCCATTATCTGAGGCAAAAAGAATTCTTGTCTATATTTCATCATACTTGAGTTAGCCTGATAACTATATATATATATATTACTTGAGTTGGCCTGATCTTTGATATACACAGTATATATACACAGTATATATATATATATATATATATATATATATATATATATATATATATATATATATATATATATATATATATATATATATAAAGCAGATCAGTCCCAAGTTGTATAATACAAACTTTCGTTACTTCCCTAATTCTAATATTTTGTTAAGCATATTCTAAACTACCTCTACCTTTTTCTTATTGTTGATAAGAGAAATGTAATGAAGGACTATTATAACTAGTATCAGGAAAACTCCATCCACATACATCAATATTTAGCCGGTCCTCAGAGGAAGAATAGGATCACTGGAAGGGAAGCATAATGTGAGGAATGTTTGTTGAACAAAAACCATATTGCTAGAATTTCACAAATGTTTGTATGTAAGAGGGGATTGAAAGGAAGATTTGAAGAATTAGATTGCTTTGGAGTAACGTAGAGTGACGTGTGGACAAATTCTTCTTTTATACAGCTAATTTTTAGACTTGTAATATACACATACATGGTGGGACATTCTCTCAAGGTGATCATCTTATCTCAAGTTATATTCTTGCATAAGTTAAGAAGTACATTCATTAAATATTTTTTGGGGTTTAGTTAGACCTATCATTTTATTGAGGTGGTATTTTCAGTAGACAGTGGTGAGAATTACAGCGATTATTGCTGCTCCCCTTCGGAGAATGTTCCATTTTACATGCCGATCCACACTAACATTTTCGTTTTCTGTCCTGTGATACGCGCCAATTTTGTAAGACTCTTACATAATAATATTGCTCCATATAAGCAGGTTAGTAACACTTTGGTGTAATTATTGAATTATAAATATGTGTGTACATGGTGTTAATTTCATTAGAAAGCATCAGTTTATGTATGACCTGCATTATTTTTAATTCTCATAAATGTGTCATAAGTTCAGAGTCTACAAAATATATAAAGACTTTGAATTTTACTTAATGGAGTCTGCACTAAGAGCCTCTGGGCTACAGGTCAGTGATGTTATGTAAAGTAGATGCTCTAATACCATCCATGGATGCTATGTGCACTGAATATTACTTGCACTGGCATTGGCCCTTCTAGCAAGGAAACCAATATTTCATTATGCTTGCTTAGGTTGTGAATGGTTGGCTGCAGACTGAATGTGCAACTTATGGTGTTCAGGTCATCTGAATGCTGACTGTTATGTTAAGGAACATTATTTTTATCAGTAAGTTATAAAACTACAGTATTCTTAATTTACATTAATTTGGAAGTGCCTGATTTTCATCTGCAGCTGTACTTCTCATCTTAATTAAACTTATAAGTTAGATTTCTTCTTTGCTTTAGATTGTATTCATGTTGCTTTTCTTTGAATATTAATTCATTTCAGAATATTTAAGAACATGAGAAATTGAGGTTTAAAACATTTGCTTGTAAGCTATGATCTAGGAATTTGTAATGTGAAATATTCCTGTACAATAAAAATTCTTTTATATGTTGTATTTAGATAACCCAGCGCAAGGGAGACCTGAGCTTTTAACCTATACTTCTTCAACTTCTCAGTTACTTTTTTATTATTTATTTGTATGGACTCGTTTTGTTGTTTTTTGGCCTCTTGCTCTGTCCTTTCATTACCTTTACAATATAGGAATAAATGGGCGTCATAAATACCCTGAACACATTTTTTTTTCAACAAGATTTCCATCTATCACAGAACACTCTGGTATGAGACGGATCCCTGTGGCGAACCTACTAAGTACTTGACGCCACCTTAATGAATAATGGTTAATTCTTGACCTATAGATGTGGTAAGTATCTGTAGTGCACAGTAAATTGCAACAGATGCGGTAAGAATTCGAGTGTGATGAGGAATACTATATCATTCTACACAGGCATAACGGTAGTCATGTCATGAAGCTTCGAATAATTGAAGCCTGGTTCAATCCCTGCATTGGGTGAATCGGTGAATCAGTTTAGGGGTGGTCAGCGGGGTGGAGGAGCAGCCTGGAGCACATATATCATTACGTCCACGGGGGGTGGAGCGGACGATGAGAGCAGCCCTGGTCTTGCGGTGGGTGAGCAGGCCGCGGGTGGAGTGGTGAGGCCCGGAGCACCTTCATTGAGGATTCAGCGGCGGCGCTGGTCCTCAGATGGCGACACGCTGCGAGTGGAGGCGGACGTGTTATTGCTGCCTTTCATCTACTGTCTGGCCCCGCTGTTTGGATCCTTCTAGGTTAGTGTTTCAATCCTTTTTCCTCTTGTGATCTGAATGCTAATATATTATGGCCGTGATTGTACAAGCATAGGCAAGGTTCAAGCGCTAGTTAATTGCTGCTTCTTGAACCAGTCCATGTAATGCAATGCCTCATGTCATGCTCAAAGGAGAGAAGTACTTGCGCGGTTCAATTACCCCACGAAGACAATGACAACCAAGCAGTCATCATAATATATATATATATATATATATATATATATATATATATATATATATATATTGTGTGTGTGTGTGTGTGTGTGTGTGTGTGTGTGTGTGTGTGTGTGTGTGTGTGTGTGTTGTGTGTGTGTGTGTGTGTGTGTGTGTGTGTGTGTGTGTGTGTTTAACATTACTGAAGCGATACTTTTCATGACTTTCCAGATGAGAAGGTGGATGATAGAGTTAAGTGCTAGATGAGATGTACATACATTTATTTTGTAGATTTTCAGGAAGTTTGTGATTTGGTAAAACTGATGAAAAGAGAATTGTTGGGAGTGAGAGAGTGAAGAAGAAGAGAAAGAGGAAGAAAAAAAACGAGGAGAAAATAAAAGTATATGGACTACTTATAAGAGGAGATACCACACATCACAAAAGTTGTCGACTTGCTCAAATTAGGTGAGATTAGACATAAAAAAAACCTTACCTAACATAAACCTTGCATAAAAAAGAACGGTACCATTCTATGGGTACCAAATTCTTGAAATAGTATAATGCTACAGTAAGGATGGAGCGAGGAATCGGAGTGGGTGGATGAGCAAAGCGAGGAGTCCGTAGGTGGATCAAGAAAGCAGTGTGTCAACTGTTGGATAGACGAAGCGAGAAGTCATCGGGTGGATGGATGAAGCGCGATGAAAGAGACGGGTGGATCAACAAAGAGATGGATGGGGCGTAACGGAGCGTGTGGATGGACGAAACAAGACAGCGGAGAAGCGGACATTTGTATTGAGTAATTATGGTAGACTATGGGGTTTCAGACCATCTCCAGAGCTCGAGCAATGGTTATATTGAATACGTGTACTCATTGAAATTAAAAGAGATAAAAAAAAGAATAAAGTTTTACTGGTACAGTGGTATTTAGTTATAAGGTACTTTATTTTATCATCATTATTTTATCTTTTCTGTTTATTTATTTATTTTTTCTTGTGTTTATGTTTGGCTGATCACGTCCATGTTATATAGTTTCAGTCACGGAACGCGTCACATTATTCACAGAATAAGTAGATGAGTAGTGAGGAAATATAAATACGGATATCCGCAGTTGTCATTTACTATAATTGTATGTCTGATTTTTTTTCAGATTTTCAAGTTTACTACAGCAGAAAAAAATGGCAACTTGTGCAATGAATGATATGTATGTCATTTATGCTATAACTATCAAAAGAAATAAACTCTAAACCCTACTGTGTTGCATGTATAATGTACTGAAACTTCGACCTTCTGCCGTGCACCTCCTACTGCTGTCTATCGTATTGCTGTGTACATTCTGCATATCATCCTGTTGTAATTCTTAGTGTAGGGCTATCGGAACCATGCCCTATGCAGTTTGATAAACCATATTGATGTTCCTAACATCGCATATCAAAATCAGATTAATAAATAAGTAATTCATTAAGAACCACTAAGCAGTGTTCATATGTGCAAGTAAATTTTTTAGCATAACGCGTATCATCACCGTTGTGGTCTGTAAGAGCAGGCCAGGGAAGCAGACTGTAATACCTTTAAAATAGTAAACAGGTTAGCGACACACAGGCAGTAGATATGGCCTTCTCCCACCTCTCTTCCTTGTCCCGTCCCCCGTGTCTAGCTGACATCCCGTTTCCTTTCCATCACAGCTCTTGTATCTTTCCTATGTACTGCTAACCTTCTTCGCCTGATCTAACATAATCCCCTTATCTTCCTATTCTCTGCTTTCCCAATAGTATGATGTGATCTTTGCTGCCTGGCACCCCAACCCTCACATTAGAATCACGCAGGTAATAAAGACAAAGTTATTATGGTCGTAATATGTGTATTTCAGATAATTTGAACAGCAGCTGATCTCTTCTCGTACATCACAGAAGACTATATAATCACCCTCCTAATGAGCTCCCGTAAAGAACGACTAAGTAAAAAAAAAAAGTTATTAAAAGATGAACAAAGATTTGATATACAACTTCCCATTACATTTATTCCCAAGCTCCTCTTCATAGGGTACGTAAAGGTTAATATTGCCATCGTGCTTGATGACCAAGATAACTAGCAGGTCAGTCCATTGTCAAAGAGGGGGAGGAAGGGTGACGGGCTGGAAATGATCCTGCGATGGGTACTGGGCGGGTCCATTGTAAGGCAAGGGAACGAGTAATGGTAGTTCGGCAGTGGTAATAGACGAGTCCACTATTATAGTAGGGGGAGTCCTGATAATGAAATGGAAATTGGGTGTGCTCATTACAATGCCCTTGACCTACATTCAATCTTCATTCAATCCACGTGACCTTGGCCTACATTCCGGTTTTAACCAGATACGCGGTGACCTTGACCTACATTCCGATTTTAACTAGCTACACGGTGTCCTTGACCTACATACAGATCAGTGGTCACGGACGAGGCCATTGTTTCAGTAGGAGAGTCCTTGTCAAATGGACGAGTCCATTACGATGACCTTGAGATTCAGAACCAATGCGAGAAACTTCACCCATGTGGCCGTGAATGTGGGCTTTTCCTTCAAAATGTAAACAAACTGGCTCCAAAACTGCCTCCATGACCCTGATATGACCTTGACGGAGAGGCAACCAAAACAAACCCTCCTCCTACCAAAACATTGGCCATCCCAACCAAAACATTGGCGACCCCTATGACCCTGATATGGCCTTGACCGAGAGAGAACCAAAACAAACCCTCCTCTGACCAAAACATTGGCCATCCCAACCAAAACATTGGCGACCCCTATGACCCTGATATGGCCTTGACCGAGAGAGAACCAAAACAAACCCTCCTCTGACCAAAACATTGGCCATCCCAACCAAAACATTGGCGACCCCTATGACCCTGATATGGCCTTGACCGAGAGAGAACCAAAACAAACCCTCCTCTAACCAAAACATTGGCCATCCCTATGACCTTGAACTCGAGAATATGTAAACAAACACACGTGACCTGCGCAACAGATCTGACGTTGATAACCAGTAGTTTCTTTTTAGTACCTAATTATCTTTAATTTCTGGTTGAGCAATTTAATACTTATAACAGTCATTAATTTTAGTTTTTATGTTCTGATTTATGAGTTAACCATCAATTAGAAGACTTAGTGGTTCTTTATTAGGCTCAAGGAAAGAGGAAATTTTTAGGAATCTTTATTTTGTTTATTTACAGGCTAGAAAGTGAAGTTGCTGGTCTGTTTTTCTGCAGTCCTGCGAGTGAGGCTCCGATCCTTCTTGAGGAGGATGGAAAGAAGAAGAATCCTGGGAGCTTCAAAATCTGCAGGGCCCGTGTTAAGAGATTCGTAATGAGTGTTTTTCTTAGACGAATTCATAGTCTTGACATCTATCTTAACCTCCTGAAATTGATGTTGTACTTTATCCATTATTTCAACAGCAGCTTCAAATTTACTGCCGATGAGATGATGGCGAAAGTACAACACCAATTTCGGGAGGTTCACATGGATTGCAAGGCTGGAGAAAGAAACTACATAATATACATAAGAATCTCTGTTAATTTGGCCTCTAATCCAGGGCGTCACGTTATCTCCAGGCTGTTCCAGTGGACGACAATCATAAATCAAACTGCCAAAACAACTACATTAGTACGAGTAATAAATAGTAGTCTATGTTACATGAAGGAGGATCGGACCTCCACATCCACACCATAGTTAGTTAGTTATTTTATTGACCAAAAGTATAATATTACAGTATAGTGAGAGGTACAAAGTTCATCATTGGTCCAAATAATAAAAATATACTTTAACAAAATTCAATGAAAATACTGTCACCTAAGTATTCTATAAGGCAAGGCTATACAAAGCAACAACTACCAACTAAATAATTACCAGCATTACTATAATGAACATAAAATACATCGCTTTATTTAACATTTAAAGCAATGTGACCAACATAAATCCAGTGTCTATCATGTGTATCTAATTATAATAAAGTATTACTTTCTTTTATGTCTTATAAATAGACAAAACTTCATACACGTATCTACATAAAGTATTTACGTCTTGTGTTTCATTGAATAACACATCTAAATTTTGTTTATTCACCATATCATATTTTTGTCTGGTCTGTCTCGTCAGCGTACATTCCAGCAATACGTGTTGCTCCGTCTGTGTTGTCTGCCCGTCACACGGACACACACGCAAGTCCCGCGGGGTGCGACTCCAACGACCGGTCTCGATCTTTAGGTTATGAGACATTACTCGAATCCTAGTAAATGCCACACGTATATAATCAGGAATGTATATGTCTTCCGAGTAAATTTTATGGACACCAAGGCTGGAATTCAAAACTGATTTGTATGTCTGGTACTTTGTTGCGTCTTCTGGTTTATTAGTAACTAAGTTAATTATTTTGTCAAGAGGGTTTATGTTATCATCATACTGTATGGCACTCTGAATGAACTTAAAACCCGGGGTCTCAGCTTCTCTGCATAAATCAAATATGATATGAAATGGTTCGTTTCTGTCGAGTGAAGCCAGTTTTCTCTCCAAGAACCGTTTTCGTCGGACACTCACAACATGGTAGACTGGTTTAATTCCAGATTCAATATGACATAAATTTGAGCTAGTATTATTTCTTACACCCAAGAGACATTTCATTAGTTTGCTATACTGACTGGTCAGTGACACACAGTTGTTTGTCAGCCACGACTCGCAACTGTATGTCAGTTCAGCCAATACAGCAGCGTCAAACACACGTCGCTTATAACAGTAAGGCATGTCTGGATTCGAGGCACAGAATATAGAAAATTTGTTCACGACTGACTGAGACTTCATCTCGTGTAATGACATCACATCCTTCATACGTCCACTGTCGGTAAACCAGGCGCCTAAATACTTGTATCTGTCACAGTATTTAATAATATGTCCCTCAATACTTAATGGAACTTTATCACAATCGGCATTATTTATAACAAAAAATTTGGTTTTGTCCTCGTTAATCACCATTCCATAATCCTTGCAATATTCGACAACAACTTTAAATTTCCTGATACACATATCTCGAGATGTTGCGAGAATTACCGTATCGTCCATCAGTAAGAGCGCGTGCAGCGCGCCCAAGAAGCCGTCAGTTGCTATTTTTGCCTTCAACATACGAATCATCTGGTTTATGTAAATTACAAACAAAAGACAGCTGGATGGCGCACCTTGCCTCACTCCCACTGACGCCTCTACAGTGGCACTCTTAAGCACGTTACGTGTGCACCGATACATGACATAAATTGCTTTCAACATCCTTCTTCCACATCCTGCTGATTTTAGACATTCTATGAGCTTAGATCTCGGTACTTTATCATATGCTTTACGATAGTCTATAAACAATACATATAACTTACATTTCTTGTAATTTACATAATCACACAATAATCTCAGTGCAAATATTTGCTCTAAGCATCCTCTTCCCTCCATAGCTCCTGCTTGACAGTTATCTACATCCATCCACATTTTGATTCTATTCATAATGAGTGTGTCATATAATTTAGCTAGGGTATCCATCACACTAATGCCTCTATAATTATCGCAACTCATGCGATCACCAGATTTAAATAATACAGTTAATTTACTATAGCACCAGGTTAGTGGGAAACAAAAACTGTCAAAAATTACATTAAATAATGTGAGAAAAAACATCAACCAGTTCATAGGTAAGTTCGTTAATAAAGCAGGACTTATTCCAACAAAACTTTTCTTTTTTTTCATATTTCTCAAAGCTGTTTCCATCTCTCTAAACGTGAATGGGTCATCCAGAATGGGAATATTTGGTGCCTGCTCAAAGTTTGGCTCCCCATCCTCATCCGAAACTGGATTCAATAATTCCTCAAAATGAGTCTTAAACTGACTGTCGGTAGGCTGGGTAGTGCTTTGATCAGGATCAACTTCCCCTTTCCAGTTAATTGCTCTCCAAATTTTTCCACTGTCATTTTCCTCCATTATTATTTTCCATCTCAGGTCTGTACTTCCCTCACGTGCAACATTTGTCTTTTTACACTCCTTTGCTATTCTATTAACTTCGTTGCAGCTTTCCTGAACCACCTCCTGTACACTATCTTCACTCACTACTCCCAGGACGGGCGGCTCACACTGCGCCATCCTCGCTATGAACGCTCCCATATTCACTCTGTCATGGTGCGGACCTCTCGGGACGCTCGTGGTGCGGGGACTGTGTGTAAACGTCCGACCCAAGTTACTGGCGCGCTCAAGTAGTTGTGATGGCGTAACTGATTTAAGAATGTCATTGTTAATTGTCACAGTTAATGGTGCATGATCTGAACACATTATCTCTTGTCGTATACATAAGTCTTTCAAGACATTCAAACTGCTATACTTAACTAAACACAGGTCGATTTCTGATATCCAGCGATCACCGCGCCTAAATGACAAATTCCCTCCGAGCTGCTTTCCGTCATATTTCAAATGGTTAGCAACTACCATTTCTTTCTCCTCACACATGTTGGCTATTACTCGGCCCATATAATTACTTGTAAGATCTTTTACACCATTATATTCACATCTTTTTCCATTTATATTCCTACTTGGTGGGCAACCCACACGTGCATTGAAATCACCCATTACAATGGCACGGTCACAGTCTGTCACCTGTCCTTCCAACGCCCCCA
Source organism: Callinectes sapidus (assembly GCA_020233015.1). Lineage (NCBI taxonomy): Eukaryota > Metazoa > Arthropoda > Malacostraca > Decapoda > Portunidae > Callinectes > Callinectes sapidus. The sequence goes on along the minus strand of JAHFWG010001257.1, from coordinate 14,711 downwards.
GCAGCGCCGGGTCATGGTAGGGCGAGTCAACCGGGGGGATGTACACACCCCCAAGCTTCATACCAGGGCAACATGACAGCTCTACCCATATTTGTCCTTCTATTGCGATGTTCACACATGTAATATATGGCACCAATGCACACTTCACCAACATCATAATTCCTCCTCTCCGACTATTTTCTTTACTTTTATTCATGTATAAATCAAAACCTGGCACGCTACTAATTAACGTTTCCTTTATTTCAGTGATCCATATTATGTCAAATTCTAATGCAAAATGTAGAACTTCAGGGCTTTGTAGCTTATTTTTCACACCACAGATATTCCAAGCGCATATTTTCAATTGCCTGTTCCACTTTTGTCCATGCCAAAATTTGGGAAATACCTGTCAATTACAACGCCATCGCGCAACAATACTCGCCGCTGCCAGTCATACATAATTTCCACTCCCTGGTTGTCTGGTTTCTGCTTCTCCTCCTCTTCTCGGGTCCTCAGCCTGGCCATTTCTCTCCTCGCCGCCGGATGAACATCCTTCTTTATGTAAATCCTTGCGAATTCTCCGCCTTTCTCCTTCAGGTTCTTTGCCACTTTCAGGATGTCACTACGTTGATTTTGACTCTCCAGCGTCACGTGAATAGGGCGTCTCCTCCTTTCTGCGTCAGGCTTTCCGAGTCGTTTTGTGGCCCATACTTCAGTGCGTATCGGACCGGCATACCCCGCAGCTTCGAACACTGTCTTGATCTTCTCTCCATCCGTCGTTATATGTATTGTTTATAGACTATCGTAAAGCATATGATAAAGTACCGAGATCTAAGCTCATAGAATGTCTAAAATCAGCAGGATGTGGAAGAAGGATGTTGAAAGCAATTTATGTCATGTATCGGTGCACACGTAACGTGCTTAAGAGTGCCACTGTAGAGGCGTCAGTGGGAGTGAGGCAAGGTGCGCCATCCAGCTGTCTTTTGTTTGTAATTTACATAAACCAGATGATTCGTATGTTGAAGGCAAAAATAGCAACTGACGGCTTCTTGGGCGCGCTGCACGCGCTCTTACTGATGGACGATACGGTAATTCTCGCAACATCTCGAGATATGTGTATCAGGAAATTTAAAGTTGTTGTCGAATATTGCAAGGATTATGGAATGGTGATTAACGAGGACAAAACCAAATTTTTTGTTATAAATAATGATTATCGTCATCCTCCGAGACCCCAGTTATGACCAAGTTCCGCACTCTGTCTTTGGCGTCAAGGTATTCCAGGAACCGGTTTTGCTGGTGGATGATCATGTAGGCGTCATCAAGTCTTGCATTCAGGGATTCTATTTTATTCTTCATCTCCTTCATAGCTGCTAAATCTTCCCGAACATTCCTTATTTCTTCCAGCAATTCAGAGTTTGGTGGCTGCTCTTCATCAGGCTGATGTGAAACAATTGTTCTCAATGCACATTTTAGCTGCGCGGCTGTCAGTTTATTTATCTCCGTAGCAGACAATGCCTTCACAGTGTCTACATTGTCGTAACTAGCCATCTTGGACAAGTAGACAAGTATCCCGTAAAGTTATCTTCGTGCACCCCGTTTTCTTTAGTTGTTTGGCGTCGTCGTTACCATGGCAACCGTTTTCACAGCTGCGTAGGGGGGTGGGGCCCGGTGTTGATCGGCCACCTTATTTTCTAGCTTCTAAATACGGGTTAGCTTGCTTCACTGGGCTAGTAATAACTGATTCTTGGCTCCACAGTACCTTCGTACAGCTCAGTAGGCAGTATATCACCTGAACTGGGCGTGTATACCAGGAAAATCTTGGCAAAACTTGGAGCACTATCCAGAACGGTTTGTTGTTGTTTGCAGCGCCGAGGCCACACCCCCACATACAAACCGAGGATTCTCAACCTATCCTTTATCGCTAACCATCTCAGCTTCTTACATTTCTCCATTCATTCTCTCTCTCTCTCTCTCTCTCTCTCTCTCTCTCTCTCTCTCTCTCTCTCTCTCTCTCTCTCTCTCTCTCTCTCTCTCTCTCTCTCTCTCTCTCTCTCTCTCTCTGTGTGTGTGTGTGTGTGTGTGTGTGTCGTTATCAGGTATTACATTACTTACTCACCCCCTGTCATCTCTTTTTTTTCCCAAAGAGATGACTGCTTGAGAATCGCTGGCTATATGCAGGAGACAGACACAGAGGTATGAGAGCTGTAGAAAGAATATTAAAGAGTGGGTGAGCTTGAGAAAAATACGGCTAGTCATGACCTCTTAACAATTTTACCTTCAAGAAATCCTGGGGTTAACATGTCGCTTTTCTTTATAAATATATGTAAAACACTGCTTTATCAAGTGGGAAACAATCATACACACACACACAATCTCTGTAATTTGGCGCCTCCTTTTCTGACATTTGTAATCTGAAACCGGAATCAGTAATATTTATAAAGTTTGTCCACGAGTTTCTTTTTTTGTAATATATCCTGAATCAACTTACATATCTAACAAAATAATAAGTCACATATATGTTTCTTTACTCCTTCTCTATATCAAAGTTGTTATTGTACTTGAAAATGTACTCAAGTAGTTGAAAGACAGTGATTAAGATATGTCATCCACATATTCCCATTAACCATAACAATATTAAGCCACCAAAAAACACATGATAAAAGGAGTTACCCCTCAAACTTTCCTATAAAATACATTTTCTCTTATTACATTATGGGAGACTTCAGTATATAGCTTTATCTTCCTAATACAAAAGCCCAAAATTATTTAAAACTATAGTCTTCCACACATCATCAAATTTGATATTACGACAAAGATATTCATTAAAAACAAAGCATATTGTTACGAACCCGGGTCTTCTCCCTGGCCGGGTTCGCTGTCCTTACCACACTGACACTCACTGTACGCCACGCCGCAAGTACTCACTGTCGGCCAGCTGACGAGTGTCTCACTATTTGTGCTTACCAAGTCACGGGGGTCGGTGTCCAGGGGCCTCACGGGTTACTAGTAGACAAGCAAAGGCAGGTATTGGCAGGGAAAAGCACGGTAAACTTTCTCCGTTTATTACACACAGCTGTATATAGATCCTTCGGGTAGCGAGGTTAAGAGGTGACTGACTGCCCCCTGCAGCGGCACTCACAAACACACACGCTCGCAGACAGTTGCCAACACGCATTAACTCAAACACATACACACCTTCATACAACATCCTAGCTAATACAGGTAAAACCCTATGCTAAATCATGCACTCGTGTACACTCATAATAACACTACCACGCTTCATTCACTCACTAGACATGATACAAAAGATACAGGTGCTGGCAGCATCCTCATGCTGCTTGGGTGCTCACTGGTTCCTCCCGCCCCGCGCGGCACCACCGACACATACATACAGACATACGTACACCTCAAATGCATTTGTAAAACATATTACATCAAAAGTGGCCTTCCGGGGCCATCTCCGCAACACTGCCCCCCTCTTAAGTGTGCGGCGCCCTCGCCCACACCAACTAAAACAAACAAAATGCAGCCAAGAACAGAAATACCATAAACAAAAATTAAACAAACAAATGGAGAGCATGTTTAGATGTCTATTACATAATCTGTCAGCCAGCGAGGCTGACTCACCTGCCGTCTCGGACGCGTCACATTCTGACGTTTTTCCTCATCACACTCACTCACGCTTCCACCCTCACTCTCATCCACATTGCTACCATCCACACTATGGTAGTTCTGGGCAACCAGACCTTCGCCACCAGTGTCACTGTCACTATCACCATCACTATCAGTGTGGTCACTGTCACTGTTGCTACACTCGGTGGCACTGTCCATCTGCTCACCCCAGGTGTACACCCCATTACCTGGGTGGCGCCACAGACGATCCACGTGGACCACCTTACCTGCCCTTTTCCTCCCGGGCATGTCAAGGCGGTAGGTGACGGCTGACACTGCCTCCACAATCTTATACGGGCCTTCCCAGCTCGACTGAAGCTTCGGCGAGCGACCAGGCTTACGCTGCGGGTTGTGGAGCCAGACCAGGTCACCAGGGATGTACTCCGCGTTCCTGGTCTTTCCTTGGTACTGTCGCCACATGGCCTGGCCCGCCGTCTTGAGATGCTGGCTAGCCCGGTGACGGGTCTCCTCCAGTCGCCGCTGCAGTGCCCTGACGTAGTCGCTGTGGGTGTCTGGCAAGTGCGTTCCCGGCGGCCGGCCCGTGGTGAGGTCTACCGGAAGGCGGAGCTCCCTGCCGAACATCAGTTTTGCTGGCGAGAATCCAGTGGCTTCGTGTTCAGCAGAACGATAAGCCATCAGCATGTACGGGACCCACACATCCCAGTCGTGCTGGTCCTCGCTGCAGTACTTGGCCAGCTGATGGACGATGGTGGCATTAAACCTTTCCACCATGCCGTCGCTCTGAGGCCGCAGGGGGGTGGTGCGAGTCTTGTGAATCCCGAGAAGCCGACAGCACTCGCGGAAGACCCGGGACTCAAACTCGCGGCCCTGGTCGGAGTGCAGCTCCCCTGGGACACCAAACCGTGTGAAGACTTGATCCACGAGAAACGAGGCCACTGTCTCCGCCTCGTGATTGGGTAGTGCGCACACCTCTGGCCACTTAGTAAAGTAATCCATGGCCACGCAGAGGTATTTGTTGCCCCTCTCCGTGCATGGAAAAGGGCCAGCAATGTCCACAGCCATGCGTTCCATGGGTGCCCCGGCCTGGTACAGCTGCAAGGAAGCGCGAGTCTTGTGTGCGGGCCCCTTCCTCGCTGCACACACTCGACACGTCTTGCACCACTCCCGGACGTCCTGTCGCAGGCCCACCCAGTAGACGCGTTGCCGCAGCTTCTCCAGAGTGCGCTTCACTCCTACGTGGCCACTGGTCTTTCCCTCATGCATCTCTCTCAGCAGCTCCTCTCGCCGAGATACAGGGACCACGACCAGCCAGTGCGCCTCACCTGACTTGGCATTTACCCAGCGTCGCTGTAGTATCCCTTCCCGCAACCTCAGTGCTTCCCATTGGTCCACCAGGCACTTAGTAGCGGGGCTCTCTGGGGACACAGCCTCCTTAGATGGCCTCTCACTGCCGGCTTCCATCCACCTGATCACTGGGGACACGTCTGGGTCTTCGCGCTGATCCTTTTCCCATTTATCGTCTGCCTCTGCTGTGTCGTGAGCCACCGTAAGCTTCCTGCATTTCACCTCTGGTTCACGGCGAGAGCAGTGGATACACTCCGGTGTACAGGGGCGACGGCTGAGGCTGTCGGCGTTGTTGTGACAGCGGCCAGGGCGGTGCTCTATTACGTAGTTGTACTGCTCGAGCTTCCCAATCCACCTGGCTAGCTGTCCTTCAGGCTCCCTCAGTGTTTTCAACCAGCGGAGGGCGGCGTGGTCTGTACGGATGGTGAAGTGTGAGCCGTACAGGTAATGGTGGAAGTGAGCAAGCCCCTTCATTACAGCGACCAGCTCCTTGCGCGTAACACAATAATTCTTCTCGGGCTTGCTGAACTTTGCGCTGTAATACGCCACTACACACTCCTGGCCGTCTCGGAGTTGAGACAGGACGGCTCCCACGCCCTCCTGGCTCGCGTCAGTGTCAAGGATGTATGGCAGTTCAGGGTCGGGATACGGCAGCACCGGTGCCTTCACCAAGGCTTGCTTCAACGCAGTAAAAGCTTGTTGGCAAGCTTCGTCCCACAAGTACTGCGCTCCTTTCCTGGTCAAGTTGTGAAGAGGGGCGGCGACGGTGGCGAAGCCTGGCACAAAACGTCTGTAGTATGTGCACAGGCCCAGGAAACTTCGCAGCTCTGAGACAGTTTTGGGTACAGGCCAGCCCTCCACTGCTGTTACCTTAAGCGGGTCGGTCTTTACTCCCTGTCGACCGACCAGGTGTCCGAGGAACGGCACCTCGGTCCTGAACAGCGTGCACTTCTTCGGGCTGAGCTTCAGGCCAGCAGTCCTCAAACGACGGAGCACCTCGGTCAGCCGTACCAGCTCCTCCTCGAAGGTGTTTCCAAACACTAGCACGTCGTCGAGATACACTAATGCTGCTTTCCACTGCATGCCTTCCAATACACGCTCCATCAGTCGCTCAAAACAACTCGGGGCATTGCACAACCCAAAAGGCATAACATTAAAGTGCCATAGTCCTTGACCAAAGGAAAAGGCTGTCTTCTTCTTGTCTTCTGGCGCCATCTCGACCTGGTGGTATCCTGACTTCAAGTCCAGGGTTGAGAACCACTGAACTCCACTGAGCGCGTCTAAGGTGTCGTCAATTCTGGGCAGCGGGTAAGCATCTGTGACGGTGACGGCGTTCAGGGCCCGGTAGTCTACACAAAATCTTTTGCTCTTATCTTTCTTCGTCACCAGCACCACCTGCGAGCACCATGGACTGTCTGAGCGCTCTATCACTCCTGCTGCCTCCATTTCCTGAACTGCCCGCTGCATTTCTTCCCGTTTGGCTGGAGGAACTCGACGATGTGCCTGTTTAATAGGAGGACTGTCACGAGTATAGATGTGATGCTGCACCAGCGAAGTGCGCCCCAAGTCCATGTCTCCGCTGCTAAACACATCAGCGTACTGGGCGAGCAACTTCCTCACTTCATCCGCCTGGTCAGCCGTCAACTGTGCAGTACTCCTCTTCACCAAATCCTTCAAATACTCAGGCAGGTCCTCTTTCTGCCGGTCAGATTCCTCCTTTGCCTCCCCTTGTCCATTTGGTTCACGTCGTGTCGTGGCGGCGGTGGTGGGTGTGGGGGTGTTAGTGTCCGTGGCGGTAACAGTAGTACGCGCCACCTTGCTTCCTGTTGTCACTGGTTCGCCTCGTGTGAGTTGCCGCCATGTAGCTGCAGGTGGCTTACGACCTTGTTGCTCCTCTACCATTCCCGCCGCAGCGTGTCCTCCAGGATTCAGGGGCACCTCATGACCCCTCACCGACATCCTTCCACTGTGGAGGTCCACACACGCTTCCACACGGCTCAGGTAGTCCAGCCCCAACAGGCACGAATCTTCCATTGCAGCCACATATACTGGCAGATGCTCAGTCACCACGCCCACCGTCAGGTTCACCCACACTGGTCCCCTCATAGGCACACAGTCCCCAGTGACTCCACAAAGCTGTTGTCCCGAACTGCTAACACCACGAGTTGGTAACAAGTCTTCACGGACGAAGGTTTTCTCAGCTCCCGTGTCCACCACCATGTCCAGTGAGCGTCCGTTGATACTTCCTGCCACTTTGATGGCTACGGACGCCGCCGCCTGTCGACACCTTACATGTTTTGGGGCGTCTTGGCTCTCTGCTGGGTGGCTGCCCCTGCTCCCAGCTGGGTCAAGTTTCCCGTCACCACTTCCTTGGGCTGCCGACACTCCTTCGTAGTGTGCCCGTTTTCTCCACAGGCCCAGCAGCACGGCTTGAATACGGGGCGGTGCTGATCCTCCACAGAGCGAGAACGGCGTCTACATTGATACTTCTTGTGCCCTTTCTGCCCGCAACTAAAGCATGAGCCCTTAAAGGCACCGGGGCCTCCTCGCTGGCTCTGTGGAGACGAGAAGCGGCCAGGTTGGGCGCGCCTTGCTCGTACGTGGTGGGGCCGGCCTGTCATCTCACTGGCGGGCCGCGAGTAGAGGGAGTTTGGAGCAGTGGTGGTGGTTAGCAGGAACGCCTCGAATTCAGCGGCACGCGCCAAGGCTTCCTGTACATTCCTAGGTGCCGCCTGCTTAACATGGACCTGCAGTTGGCGGTCGCAAAGGGCATCCACGAAGCAATCCTTTGCTAACATGTCGACGGTGTCCTCCGCCGCCATCGGATAAGCCCCTCTCACCAGCGTTTCTACATCCTGCGCCAGTAATGGTAGAGGCTCGTCCCCTCTCCGCTTCCTGGTCTTCAGTTGGGCGCGGTAGACTTCGGGCTGTTGTCGACGCCCGAAACGACGCTGTAGTGCCCCCGTCACGCTGGAGTATGACTGTAGTTGGGTGGTGGTTAGGTGCTCCAGGACTTCTACTGCCACGCCCTTCAGGCTTGTCACCAGCTGGTAAGCCTTTTCAGCATCCGACCAGCCCTGCCTGGAGGCTGCCGCCTCGAATTGTGCCTGGTAGGCATTCCAGGGCACCTTCCCATCATACTCGGCGAGTTTCTTCTCTGTCGAGGTTGTTCTTAACACTGGCGGGAGTCTTGGGTGGTGATTAACACTGCTTACGACACTCGGGGGAGGTGATGGAGACCCAGGTGGGGACACAGGAGGAGACAACACATGTTCCCCGCCCAACGCCGAGAGAGGCGCAGATGTTAGCGGGAAAAACTGGGTGGCGTCGTATGAGGTCATAGGGGCGGGCTTTGGCGCGTTTTCCGTGCTTGGCGCCAAGGCTGCTACTGTGCTCTCCAACGTTGCCACTTTGGTAAAGCACACCTGCACGTCTCTCATCATGGCCTCTTGTCGTTGATGCCACACGCACTGTGCCCCTTGTATCTTTTCCTCCACCTCCTCCTTGACTTCTTCCTTGATTTCCTCCTTCACACGGGTACACGCCTCGTTCGTGTACGTATTCACCCGTGCCTCCATAGCCTCCATCTCTCCCCTCATGGCCGCCTTGATGTTCTCCGTCTGCTCCGTTGCCATGTTCACCACATGCTGGCTTAACCTGTCTTCTTGTTGCGCCCTCCTCACCTCTTGCTGCGCTGCCATTTCTTTGCTTTCTTCTCTCGTCGCCATGTTTTCCATCTTCGCCATCATGTCCATCATCCAGCGTTCGAGAACGTCCATATTCACGCCAGCAGGTGTAGAAGGTGGGTTTGATGTCGCCCCGCTCTCCTCTGCATCGGGCGGCAACGTCGCCTCGCTCTGCTGTGATTCGTCCGCCTTTCCCGCCATTTCTGACCCAGCCAATGCCTCGTCCTCCATCTTTTCTACACCAGCAAGGACCTGGACACCTCTTTAGCACTTTCTTTTCAGCCACAAATCTGTTTTTATCCCACTCCTGACACCACTGTTACGAACCCGGGTCTTCTCCCTGGCCGGGTTCGCTGTCTTTACCACACTGACACTCACTGTACGCCACGCCGCAAGTACTCACTGTCGGCCAGCTGACGAGTGTCTCACTATTTGTGCTTACCAAGTCACGGGGGTCGGTGTCCAGGGGCCTCACGGGTTACTAGTAGACAAGCAAAGGCAGGTATTGGCAGGGAAAAGCACGGTAAACTTTCTCCGTTTATTACACACAGCTGTATATAGATCCTTCGGGTAGCGAGGTTAAGAGGTGACTGACTGCCCCCTGCAGCGGCACTCACAAACACACACGCTCGCAGACAGTTGCCAACACGCATTAACTCAAACACATACACACCTTCATACAACATCCTAGCTAATACAGGTAAAACCCTATGCTAAATCATGCACTCGTGTACACTCATAATAACACTACCACGCTTCATTCACTCACTAGACATGATACAAAAGATACAGGTGCTGGCAGCATCCTCATGCTGCTTGGGTGCTCACTGGTTCCTCCCGCCCCGCGCGGCACCACCGACACATACATACAGACATACGTACACCTCAAATGCATTTGTAAAACATATTACATCAAAAGTGGCCTTCCGGGGCCATCTCCGCAACAATATCAAGGAAAAATCTCCCGAAATAAGCCACCATATGGTCCATTGCTTGAATGAATTATTTATTGCATGCTCTTTCATTACATACATTCAAACTATACACCATACATGCAGATTCACACACACATGTTCAATTAACATATGTATATATCACATGCTCGTGAGAAAATTCACTATCATCCTTACTGGGGACTGCATGAGAGGCGAGACTGTTGCAACATGACTGGCGTAGGATTTACATGCAATCAGTTGTTTCCTTTATAAAATACCTAACTTAAAATGTAAGAAACACATCGATATTTTCTGTTTTGTGCAATCTTTCTACCATTAGAGGTCAGGGAAGGTTAGAAATGAGGAATTGCAATGCGGTACAACCTTTCTACAGGGTAAGAGAAAGGAGGGAGAGGGAAAGCGTCTCATAACATCACAGGAATAGGGAAAAGTTGGATAAGGAAAGAGGCGACATCATTATATCTTCTATCCACATTTTGGGTAGGTCATGTTACCTGTTTTACGTACAGAAGGGAAGGTGAGTATTTAGTAAGAGTAGATATAAAGTGATAACGAAATGAGGCCGACTGGAGGAAGATACGTATGTTTAGGCTTATATTTGATAAGAAAATTGGGGAAACGTCAGTTTGAGTCATGTCTAATCTCTTGTTTTCTGTGATTGATGATGTTGCTCCTATGATTCGTGTCTAGTCAATTCACCATTAACTGCTGTATTTGTCCTACCTATAGCATCTCTCTCTCTCTCTCTCTCTCTCTCTCTCTCTCTCTCTCTCTCTCTCTCTCTCTCTCTCTTATTAAACTTTCTACTGCAATGTCTTATATGAACGAAACTAACATAAAGGGGGGACAGGTTCTTTTCACCGGTGACTGACTGTGCCTGGAGACTGTTAACTGATATGCAATCACGACTTGAAGGGCTTGCATTATTACGAGGCGTTTTCCTTGTTACTTGACTACCAGACTCATTTTCGTCTTTTTTTTTTTTTATGTGTTGTGGCCTCTTTCTGTCTGCTGAGAAAGCTGTAGAAATGGTTAGGTCTATTTCGGGTTCTATTCTATGTAACCCCTTTAGTATTGAGATGCATTTCCATATTTATTCTGCTTATTAATGGTCGATTTTTATGCAGCTTCCGATACTTATATAAAGATTAAATGCTTATAATAGTCTGATAGTCCAAGGGGTTAGTGAGAATTAGTACAAAATAATGAAGCCATTACACGCGGTCCATCAGTTGGTGTCTTGCCTTCCCCACACAAACATCAGTGTTCTTTTTTTTTCGTGAATTTCTTCGTTTCTACGGTAATTTGTGAGTTGATATTGTGTTTCTTTGTAGATAATACACTGATGCACCTTACTTCAATAGCTGTGTACGAGAAATTAAGTCTATAGTGAAGAAAAAGTTAGAAAAATATGATTCCAATTTTTCCTGCTCCCTCCCTCTCCTTCTCTCAAATCAAAACATACAATTTTTTTCCACATTTCTCCTCATTCATGCCCATTTCCACGCCCAGATCACGCCCATAGGTGGATAGTTAGCTCATACATTGTTCATACATACATACACACACACACTATTCATGTATGGGCCACGATGAATAATTATATGATAGTTGTAATAGTTTGGGTCAATTTTTACTATAACACCAGTCTCTCTCAAGTTGTCTTTTCCTTCCCTTCCTTCCTATCATAATCTGTTAGAGCTTTCCACACTGAGTTATTTGACCCCCATAGGTAAGCAATTATGCTGGCCATACAGATTTTTGAAGGTTTATTAAGTCATTTAACCCCCATAGGTAACTGGCGCTAAGCAATTATAATGGCCATACTGATTTTGTAAGATTTATTGAGTAATTTGACCCTCATAGGTAACTAGCGCTTAGTAATTATAATGGCCATTCAGATTTTTGAAGATTTCTTGAGTAATTTGACCCCTATAGGTAACTGGCGCAAAGTAATTATAATGGCCATTCATATTTTTTAAGATTGACTAATTTGACCTCCATAGTTAACTGGCTCAAAGCAATTATAATGGTCATACAGATTTTTTAAGATATATTGAGAAATTTGACCCCCATAGGTAACTAATTATAATGGCATTACCGATTTTTGAAGATTTATTGAGTAATTTGACCCCCATAGGTAACTGGCACTAAGCAATTATAATGGCCATTCAGATTTTTGAAGATTTATTGAGTTTTTAAGGGAGTTTTGGGGATTTTTAAAGACTTTTTGGGATTACACTTATTATTGTTATTATTATTATTATTATTATTATTATTATTATTATTATTATTATTATTATTGTTACTACTACTACTACTACTACTACTACTACTACCACCACTACCACTACCACTACTACTATTATTGCAGGTCTCAGAAGACACACCCTGGCGCAGTGGTTCATCTCAGTGAAAATCCTGTCGACCCTGGCAAGGTTTACCTATTGAATGCTTACCTATTGAAAAATAGTGGGGAATTAAGAAGCTAGGCCTCTTGTGTGAACCCCACCTCTATGGGCTTGTCAACCACATTGTACCTAGGTCATTGCTTGTGCTGTGTATTTATCATATCGTTGTTTAAATATGGCTATGGTTGGCGCTGTCACCACACTCTCTGGGAGTGCATTCCAGTGGTTCACCACTCTCACAGGGAACCAGTTGCCTTTTAGTGTTGTTCTCCAGTGCGTCGGCTTGGACAACTTCAGTGAATGGCCACGTAAGTGGTTGGTGTTCCTCTGGAAGAACTGGGTGTCAGGAATGCCTTCTAAACCATGTAATATTTTATAGGTCTCAATCATATCGCCCCTCTTTCTTCGGTCACTAAGTGTTTGCAAGCCAAGATGTTTGCACCTCTCGATGTAAGGCAGGGCATGTAGATCCGGTACCAGTTTAGTGGCCCTTCGTTGGATCTTCTCGAGGGCTTGTATATCCTTGACCATATATGGGGACCAGCACTGCACTCCAAAGTCAAGGATAGGTCTTACCAAGGATAGGTACAGTGGCAGCAATATTTCCTTATTAAGTACGGAAAAGTTTCTTTTAATAATTCCAAGCCGGCTGTTAGCTTTTGCAGTAATCTTGGCGACATGCTTTGTGGATTTCAGGTCAGACGATATGATAATCCCTAAGTCTTTTTCCTCGTTAGATTTCTCCAGAGTTACCCCATCCAACTGATAGGCATTCCTTCTGTTATTATGACCTATGTGCATAACCTTACATTTGCTAGTATTAAAAGACAGGAGCCACTTTCCACACCATTCATCAAGTTTTGCCATGTCTCTTCGGAGCGTCTCAACATCAGTCTCACTTTCTATGGTCTTATAAATCTTTGCATCATCAGCAAAAAGGCTGGCTGAAGACTCCAGATTTGTAACAAGATCATTTATGTAGATGAGAAACAGAACTGGGCCTAGCACTGAACCCTGAGGCACTCCACTCTTCATTGGAAGCCAGTCAGAATATGAGTCTCTTATAGTTACTCTGTGCAGTCTGTCATTGAGAAAGCTGTCAATCCACTTTAATATTTTACCTCCAATTCCCATTGCTTCCAGTTTTAAGTTGAGACGGTGGTGGGGGACTCTGTCGAAGGCCTTCTCACAGTCCAGATATGCTATGTCCACACAGTTACCATTGTCCACTTCATTCACAAGGTCATCTAGGTAACAAAGCATGTTGGTAAGGCAGCTTCTCTTGTTCCTGAAGCCATGTTGAGCATTCGTAATGAGGTCGTTCTCTTCAAGATGTCCAACAATCTTCTGCCTAATAATGCCTTCTAAAACTTTGGAGACAACACTAGTCAGTGATACTGGTCTGTAATTAAGTGCATCTGACCTGTTCCCTTTCTTATATATTGGCGTGATGTTAGCCTTTTTCCATTCACTTGGTACTTCGCCCTTTATAATGGATGTTCGAAAAATGTCCTGTAATGGATGGCATAGGATATCAGCACACTCTTTCAATATCAGCGGAGACACACCGTCTGGCCCTGGTGCTTTACTTGGATTGAGTTTTTTAAGTCGCGTTCTTACATCCTGTATGGTTATTTCAACGTCCTGCATTTTGGGTCCTTGGAATGCCATGGTTGGCACAGGGAGAGCTCCATCAGTTTCTTCCTCCACGAATACACCATTGAAGGCGGTATTCATTGCAGTGGCAGTTTCTTGGTCGTTACCAGTGTATTCCCCGTCAAGTGTCTTTACCCTGGTGATTCTGTCCTTAGCTGTTGTCTTAGATCTTACATAGGCCCAAAAATGTTTGGCATTGTTTACAGAGTCTAGGGCAACTCTCCTTTCATAATTGTATTTTGCAGTCTTCACTTCTCTAGTTACTGTATTCCTCGCCGCATTATAATGTTCCCGTCTGACCGCACTTTTTCTGTCCCTGTACCTTTCCCCCGCTTCTTTCTTTCTCTTCACCAACATTTGTAGTCTTCTATCCATCCACTTGGGTGTATGGTTTGCTTGTCTGCTTCTGTAGATTGGAACACATTCCTTAACAACTTTCGTGTAACTTTCAATAAATGAATTGTATCTTTCATTTGCCGATTTCCCAGCTAACATTTCTTTCCAGTTTATTCCTCCTAACATATCTTTTAATTTCACTATGTCAGTTTTATGGTAGTTAAGTTTATTCTGGTCACACTCCTGCTCTTTAGGGACATCCGTAAACAAGTTGAAACTAAGGACAGCATGTTTGCTAAGTCCTATTGGTGGTAGGTAGTTTATGTCCCCCACGTCATTCTCAGAGTTACTGAATATGAGATCAAGCCTGGAAGGGTTATCCGTTGTCCGTAGGTGTGTCCAGTCCGCAACATGCTGGTGCCAAAAATTATCATTCACAGCCTCCAGAAAGTTTTCAGCCTGTCTACGATTGTACGAGCCAGGTTCCACTATGTTATCCTCCCACTTTATTGCACCATAATTAAAGTATCCACACACTAGAATCTGTTTACCCTGTGTACTTGTTTCACTTAACCTAATGAGATCACATAATCTCCCATTATTTTCTTCAGAGGATGAGGGGGGCCTATAGATAGAACCTAAAACAATGTTCTTTCCAACCTTATTACTAATTTCACACCAAAAAGTTTCTTGCGCCCCATGATTAACGA
>JAHFWG010001609.1:0-19826 GCA_020233015.1 Callinectes sapidus | reverse complement strand
GCTGCTGCAAGATGTAACTGGCTCCACACCAGGCTTGCATTGCCAAGAAGAAGATGGTGGTGACATGGGGGCAGAGTATCCATTCACCTGGGTTGTGCCGTCAAGCTGCCACGTCCCATCTCCCTGAAGGACATCACCTGGCACCACTACTCCAAGGACAAGGGCAAATATCAGATCAGATACAGGTACAGCAAGACTCTGACTCTTTGTTTCTTGCTCAAATATAGTTGTAATTGGAAGTTACTGCTTTATATCAAGTTCTTTCATATGCTGTTAGTCTCCTTATAAAATCTGACATTTGTTTTACTTCCTAGTAGATGGGAGGACTCTAGGTTAAAGGAAAACACTTTACCACAACTGTATTTTAGCTAAAGGTTTATCAAGTTACTCAGTTGGATGTGAAGTTAAACATCCAAGCAACAGAGAAATATGTAAAATTTATCTCACAATTACCTCCATCTTTTTATCAAACAGTCACTTATACAAACCCCTCCCACTGACTCGAGTATATTTTTTCCAGACCTGACAAGTACATAGAGACTTCGGAACATGGACTGGTTGTGATGAACGTGAATGAAGCAGATGCCGGGCGGTACGACTGTAAGATGGGTGGAGACATTGTGTGCTCATACCACATCACAGTGGATGCCCATCGATGCTCAGCTCCAGCTCGAACCAATGACTTCCAGAAGGTATGCATTGTGCCGAGCTTTGTGATTATGCCTCTCAATAACCGAGTGCTTTAAGGTGTAAATGTGCTTTTTTACATGCACCTCTGAAATCAGTTGCTAAAGTTATTTATTCACTTTTTCAGGTATACAGCGACTGGTGTCATGAATTTGAGAAGTACAAGTTAGCAATGAAGACTTGGGAGAGGAAACAAGCCGTAAGTATTTTCTATGTCGGTATTAGTTTATAGTGATGACCATATTCTATTGAAGTCTCTAATCTTATTCTAATCAACCAGTTCCTTCAATTTGGAAGGTATTATAATATCCACTTTACTACTTTACTTCAGAGTACAAGTTCGCAATACTTCTGAGAGATTTATAAGTCTAATTTTGCATTACATAAAAGAGAACATGGGGTAGCAATACATTTAAAATAAGATGACAAATTAAATAACCCAGGTATGCATTAAAAAAGGCAAACTACAGACAATTCTTGTTGATAACTAGAAGTGAGCTTACTCTAACGAATTCATAGCCTTTTAGAAGAGGCTAAATAAGAGATGCAAGAAATAGCATCTCAATTTATAACAGTTAGAAATCTTCTGAGTAAACACTGATAAAGGTTTATCGGAGTTTGTTGAGGATGTCATTGAATTTGAAGAAGCAGTAATACATAGAGTTGTGT
The DNA here is from genome assembly GCA_020233015.1 of Callinectes sapidus. Taxonomy (NCBI): domain Eukaryota; kingdom Metazoa; phylum Arthropoda; class Malacostraca; order Decapoda; family Portunidae; genus Callinectes; species Callinectes sapidus. The sequence goes on along the minus strand of JAHFWG010001609.1, from coordinate 18,470 downwards.
AAAAATTCTACTGCCTCAGCACAACTTCAGGTACGAATGATAAAGAAATAGGTCATGACGTATTTGTTCAGAAGATAGAATTTTATTAATGTGTGTCTTTCATTCCAGCAATGTGCCAGCAGGAACAACATCAGCCACCAGAACAGCCATCCCAATGACACTTATGCAAGGAGTAACCCATTTGTCTGATCACTTTAGAGATGAGCAAAACTCCACAACAGATCCAGTGAGGGGGCAGCTGCTTGCTCCCTTTGCTATTGGTGGTCAAGATCTTGCCTGTGTCAACTGATGCTGCATTAGTATCATGTGATTCCTCAAACATAATTGTACTGCTCTCAGAAGAAAAAAAATTGTTGCAGCAGACAGACATTACCTTTGAGGTGGTCTTCATTTCTGACATTGTGGGGTGAGAGACAAGGAATGATTGGAACTTATATGATATGAGGAGACAATAATTGTCTCCTCATATCATATTATTATAGTTGGTGACTTGTAACACAGTGTGACAAGAACTGGCAGTCATTGATGGGGCCACCAGCAGAAAGGTGCTAATACTGTTAGGGGCCAGCAGTGCGTGTGTAACAACCAACAAGGAAAACCGAAGGTGAAAGAGAGTAACGTACAGGCAACTTGACCCAAATACTCCAGTAACAATCAGGGTACCATTAGTTATGATATTTATTGATTTTCCTTTGCCACACCTGACAAGAGGTTTTGGATGTGAAAAGTTGTTTCTTAATACGTTCCTTGCTCCTGGATGACTGCCTGTGGGCATTATGGTATCTGCATTTCAAAAGGTATGAGTGAACAGTGATTCCTAGAACTTCAGAACTTTAAGATTGAAGAGTGGACCTCCTTAGTTTAAACTTGCAAACATATCTTAAAAATGAGGCCATTATCTCCTATTATTGTGTAAAAAACATTGGCATTTGTTAAGACTCCCAAATGATGGACATGGTGCATTTAATGGCAAAGAAGGTTCCTGGTAGGATGTTAGCTTGAAATTGTTTCTACTGGGGGTAAGGAAATTATTTATTTCCATTATCTGAGGCAAAAAGAATTCTTGTCTATATTTCATCATACTTGAGTTAGCCTGATAACTATATATATATATATTACTTGAGTTGGCCTGATCTTTGATATACACAGTATATATACACAGTATATATATATATATATATATATATATATATATATATATATATATATATATATATATATATATATATATATATATATATATACTATATATATATATATATATATATATATATATATATATATATATATATATATATATATATATATATATATAAAGCAGATCAGTCCCAAGTTGTATAATACAAACTTTCGTTACTTCCCTAATTCTAATATTTTGTTAAGCATATTCTAAACTACCTCTACCTTTTTCTTATTGTTGATAAGAGAAATGTAATGAAGGACTATTATAACTAGTATCAGGAAAACTCCATCCACATACATCAATATTTAGCCGGTCCTCAGAGGAAGAATAGGATCACTGGAAGGGAAGCATAATGTGAGGAATGTTGGTTGAACAAAAACCATATTGCTAGAATTTCACAAATGTTTGTATGTAAGAGGGGATTGAAAGGAAGATTTGAAGAATTAGATTGCTTTGGAGTAACGTAGAGTGACGTGTGGACAAATTCTTCTTTTATACAGCTAATTTTTAGACTTGTAATATACACATACATGGTGGGACATTCTCTCAAGGTGATCATCTTATCTCAAGTTATATTCTTGCATAAGTTAAGAAGTACATTCATTAAATATTTTTTGGGGTTTAGTTAGACCTATCATTTTATTGAGGTGGTATTTTCAGTAGACAGTGGTGAGAATTACAGCGATTATTGCTGCTCCCCTTCGGAGAATGTTCCATTTTACATGCCGATCCACACTAACATTTTCGTTTTCTGTCCTGTGATACGCGCCAATTTTGTAAGACTCTTACATAATAATATTGCTCCATATAAGCAGGTTAGTAACACTTTGGTGTAATTATTGAATTATAAATATGTGTGTACATGGTGTTAATTTCATTAGAAAGCATCAGTTTATGTATGACCTGCATTATTTTTAATTCTCATAAATGTGTCATAAGTTCAGAGTCTACAAAATATATAAAGACTTTGAATTTTACTTAATGGAGTCTGCACTAAGAGCCTCTGGGCTACAGGTCAGTGATGTTATGTAAAGTAGATGCTCTAATACCATCCATGGATGCTATGTGCACTGAATATTACTTGCACTGGCATTGGCCCTTCTAGCAAGGAAACCAATATTTCATTATGCTTGCTTAGGTTGTGAATGGTTGGCTGCAGACTGAATGTGCAACTTATGGTGTTCAGGTCATCTGAATGCTGACTGTTATGTTAAGGAACATTATTTTTATCAGTAAGTTATAAAACTACAGTATTCTTAATTTACATTAATTTGGAAGTGCCTGATTTTCATCTGCAGCTGTACTTCTCATCTTAATTAAACTTATAAGTTAGATTTCTTCTTTGCTTTAGATTGTATTCATGTTGCTTTTCTTTGAATATTAATTCATTTCAGAATATTTAAGAACATGAGAAATTGAGGTTTAAAACATTTGCTTGTAAGCTATGATCTAGGAATTTGTAATGTGAAATATTCCTGTACAATAAAAATTCTTTTATATGTTGTATTTAGATAACCCAGCGCAAGGGAGACCTGAGCTTTTAACCTATACTTCTTCAACTTCTCAGTTACTTTTTTATTATTTATTTGTATGGACTCGTTTTGTTGTTTTTTGGCCTCTTGCTCTGTCCTTTCATTACCTTTACAATATAGGAATAAATGGGCGTCATAAATACCCTGAACACATTTTTTTTTCAACAAGATTTCCATCTATCACAGAACACTCTGGTATGAGACGGATCCCTGTGGCGAACCTACTAAGTACTTGACGCCACCTTAATGAATAATGGTTAATTCTTGACCTATAGATGTGGTAAGTATCTGTAGTGCACAGTAAATTGCAACAGATGCGGTAAGAATTCGAGTGTGATGAGGAATACTATATCATTCTACACAGGCATAACGGTAGTCATGTCATGAAGCTTCGAATAATTGAAGCCTGGTTCAATCCCTGCATTGGGTGAATCGGTGAATCAGTTTAGGGGTGGTCAGCGGGGTGGAGGAGCAGCCTGGAGCACATATATCATTACGTCCACGGGGGGTGGAGTGGACGATGAGAGCAGCCCTGGTCTTGCGGTGGGTGAGCAGGCCGCGGGTGGAGAGGTGAGGCCCGGAGCACCTTCATTGAGGATTCAGCGGCGGCGCTGGTCCTCAGATGGCGACACGCTGCGAGTGGAGGCGGACGTGTTATTGCTGCCTTTCATCTACTGTCTGGCCCCGCTGTTTGGATCCTTCTAGGTTAGTGTTTCAATCCTTTTTCCTCTTGTGATCTGAATGCTAATATATTATGGCCGTGATTGTACAAGCATAGGCAAGGTTCAAGCGCTAGTTAATTGCTGCTTCTTGAACCAGTCCATGTAATGCAATGCCTCATGTCATGCTCAAAGGAGAGAAGTACTTGCGCGGTTCAATTACCCCACGAAGACAATGACAACCAAGCAGTCATCATCATATATATATATATATATATATATATATATATATATATATATATATATATATATGTGTGTGTGTGTGTGTGTGTGTGTGTGTGTGTGTGTGTGTGTGTGTGTGTGTGTGTGTGTGTGTGTTTAACATTACTGAAGCGATACTTTTCATGACTTTCCAGATGAGAAGGTGGATGATAGAGTTAAGTGCTAGATGAGATGTACATACATTTATTTTGTAGATTTTCAGGAAGTTTGTGATTTGGTAAAACTGATGAAAAGAGAATTGTTGGGAGTGAGAGAGTGAAGAAGAAGAGAAAGAGGAAGAAAAAAAACGAGGAGAAAATAAAAGTATATGGACTACTTATAAGAGGAGATACCACACATCACAAAAGTTGTCGACTTGCTCAAATTAGGTGAGATTAGACATAAAAAAAACCTTACCTAACATAAACCTTGCATAAAAAAGAACGGTACCATTCTATGGGTACCAAATTCTTGAAATAGTATAATGCTACAGTAAGGATGGAGCGAGGAATCGGAGTGGGTGGATGAGCAAAGCGAGGAGTCCGTAGGTGGATCAAGAAAGCAGTGTGTCAACTGTTGGATAGACGAAGCGAGAAGTCATCGGGTGGATGGATGAAGCGCGATGAAAGAGACGGGTGGATCAACAAAGAGATGGATGGGGCGTAACGGAGCGTGTGGATGGACGAAACAAGACAGCGGAGAAGCGGACATTTGTATTGAGTAATTATGGTAGACTATGGGGTTTCAGACCATCTCCAGAGCTCGAGCAATGGTTATATTGAATACGTGTACTCATTGAAATTAAAAGAGATAAAAAAAAGAATAAAGTTTTACTGGTACAGTGGTATTTAGTTATAAGGTACTTTATTTTATCATCATTATTTTATCTTTTCTGTTTATTTATTTATTTTTTCTTGTGTTTATGTTTGGCTGATCACGTCCATGTTATATAGTTTCAGTCACGGAACGCGTCACATTATTCACAGAATAAGTAGATGAGTAGTGAGGAAATATAAATACGGATATCCGCAGTTGTCATTTACTATAATTGTATGTCTGATTTTTTTTCAGATTTTCAAGTTTACTACAGCAGAAAAAAATGGCAACTTGTGCAATGAATGATATGTATGTCATTTATGCTATAACTATCAAAAGAAATAAACTCTAAACCCTACTGTGTTGCATGTATAATGTACTGAAACTTCGACCTTCTGCCGTGCACCTCCTACTGCTGTCTATCGTATTGCTGTGTACATTCTGCATATCATCCTGTTGTAATTCTTAGTGTAGGGCTATCGGAACCATGCCCTATGCAGTTTGATAAACCATATTGATGTTCCTAACATCGCATATCAAAATCAGATTAATAAATAAGTAATTCATTAAGAACCACTAAGCAGTGTTCATATGTGCAAGTAAATTTTTTAGCATAACGCGTATCATCACCGTTGTGGTCTGTAAGAGCAGGCCAGGGAAGCAGACTGTAATACCTTTAAAATAGTAAACAGGTTAGCGACACACAGGCAGTAGATATGGCCTTCTCCCACCTCTCTTCCTTGTCCCGTCCCCCGTGTCTAGCTGACATCCCGTTTCCTTTCCATCACAGCTCTTGTATCTTTCCTATGTACTGCTAACCTTCTTCGCCTGATCTAACATAATCCCCTTATCTTCCTATTCTCTGCTTTCCCAATAGTATGATGTGATCTTTGCTGCCTGGCACCCCAACCCTCACATTAGAATCACGCAGGTAATAAAGACAAAGTTATTATGGTCGTAATATGTGTATTTCAGATAATTTGAACAGCAGCTGATCTCTTCTCGTACATCACAGAAGACTATATAATCACCCTCCTAATGAGCTCCCGTAAAGAACGACTAAGTAAAAAAAAAAAGTTATTAAAAGATGAACAAAGATTTGATATACAACTTCCCATTACATTTATTCCAGCTGCAGCTATCCCAGTAACCAAGCTCCTCTTCATAGGGTACGTAAAGGTTAATATTGCCATCGTGCTTGATGACCAAGATAACTAGCAGGTCAGTCCATTGTCAAAGAGGGGGAGGAAGGGTGACGGGCTGGAAATGATCCTGCGATGGGTACTGGGCGGGTCCATTGTAAGGCAAGGGAACGAGTAATGGTAGTTCGGCAGTGGTAATAGACGAGTCCACTATTATAGTAGGGGGAGTCCTGATAATGAAATGGAAATTGGGTGTGCTCATTACAATGCCCTTGACCTACATTCAATCTTCATTCAATCCACGTGACCTTGGCCTACATTCCGGTTTTAACCAGATACGCGGTGACCTTGACCTACATTCCGATTTTAACTAGCTACACGGTGTCCTTGACCTACATACAGATCAGTGGTCACGGACGAGGCCATTGTTTCAGTAGGAGAGTCCTTGTCAAATGGACGAGTCCATTACGATGACCTTGAGATTCAGAACCAATGCGAGAAACTTCACCCATGTGGCCGTGAATGTGGGCTTTTCCTTCAAAATGTAAACAAACTGGCTCCAAAACTGCCTCCATGACCCTGATATGACCTTGACGGAGAGGCAACCAAAACAAACCCTCCTCCTACCAAAACATTGGCCATCCCAACCAAAACATTGGCGACCCCTATGACCCTGATATGGCCTTGACCGAGAGAGAACCAAAACAAACCCTCCTCTGACCAAAACATTGGCCATCCCAACCAAAACATTGGCGACCCCTATGACCCTGATATGGCCTTGACCGAGAGAGAACCAAAACAAACCCTCCTCTGACCAAAACATTGGCCATCCCAACCAAAACATTGGCGACCCCTATGACCCTGATATGGCCTTGACCGAGAGAGAACCAAAACAAACCCTCCTCTAACCAAAACATTGGCCATCCCTATGACCTTGAACTCGAGAATATGTAAACAAACACACGTGACCTGCGCAACAGATCTGACGTTGATAACCAGTAGTTTCTTTTTAGTACCTAATTATCTTTAATTTCTGGTTGAGCAATTTAATACTTATAACAGTCATTAATTTTAGTTTTTATGTTCTGATTTATGAGTTAACCATCAATTAGAAGACTTAGTGGTTCTTTATTAGGCTCAAGGAAAGAGGAAATTTTTAGGAATCTTTATTTTGTTTATTTACAGGCTAGAAAGTGAAGTTGCTGGTCTGTTTTTCTGCAGTCCTGCGAGTGAGGCTCCGATCCTTCTTGAGGAGGATGGAAAGAAGAAGAATCCTGGGAGCTTCAAAATCTGCAGGGCCCGTGTTAAGAGATTCGTAATGAGTGTTTTTCTTAGACGAATTCATAGTCTTGACATCTATCTTAACCTCCTGAAATTGATGTTGTACTTTATCCATTATTTCAACAGCAGCTTCAAATTTACTGCCGATGAGATGATGGCGAAAGTACAACACCAATTTCGGGAGGTTCACATGGATTGCAAGGCTGGAGAAAGAAACTACATAATATACATAAGAATCTCTGTTAATTTGGCCTCTAATCCAGGGCGTCACGTTATCTCCAGGCTGTTCCAGTGGACGACAATCATAAATCAAACTGCCAAAACAACTACATTAGTACGAGTAATAAATAGTAGTCTATGTTACATGAAGGAGGATCGGACCTCCACATCCACACCATAGTTAGTTAGTTATTTTATTGACCAAAAGTATAATATTACAGTATAGTGAGAGGTACAAAGTTCATCATTGGTCCAAATAATAAAAATATACTTTAACAAAATTCAATGAAAATACTGTCACCTAAGTATTCTATAAGGCAAGGCTATACAAAGCAACAACTACCAACTAAATAATTACCAGCATTACTATAATGAACATAAAATACATCGCTTTATTTAACATTTAAAGCAATGTGACCAACATAAATCCAGTGTCTATCATGTGTATCTAATTATAATAAAGTATTACTTTCTTTTATGTCTTATAAATAGACAAAACTTCATACACGTATCTACATAAAGTATTTACGTCTTGTGTTTCATTGAATAACACATCTAAATTTTGTTTATTCACCATATCATATTTTTGTCTGGTCTGTCTCGTCAGCGTACATTCCAGCAATACGTGTTGCTCCGTCTGTGTTGTCTGCCCGTCACACGGACACACACGCAAGTCCCGCGGGGTGCGACTCCAACGACCGGTCTCGATCTTTAGGTTATGAGACATTACTCGAATCCTAGTAAATGCCACACGTATATAATCAGGAATGTATATGTCTTCCGAGTAAATTTTATGGACACCAAGGCTGGAATTCAAAACTGATTTGTATGTCTGGTACTTTGTTGCGTCTTCTGGTTTATTAGTAACTAAGTTAATTATTTTGTCAAGAGGGTTTATGTTATCATCATACTGTATGGCACTCTGAATGAACTTAAAACCCGGGGTCTCAGCTTCTCTGCATAAATCAAATATGATATGAAATGGTTCGTTTCTGTCGAGTGAAGCCAGTTTTCTCTCCAAGAACCGTTTTCGTCGGACACTCACAACATGGTAGACTGGTTTAATTCCAGATTCAATATGACATAAATTTGAGCTAGTATTATTTCTTACACCCAAGAGACATTTCATTAGTTTGCTATACTGACTGGTCAGTGACACACAGTTGTTTGTCAGCCACGACTCGCAACTGTATGTCAGTTCAGCCAATACAGCAGCGTCAAACACACGTCGCTTATAACAGTAAGGCATGTCTGGATTCGAGGCACAGAATATAGAAAATTTGTTCACGACTGACTGAGACTTCATCTCGTGTAATGACATCACATCCTTCATACGTCCACTGTCGGTAAACCAGGCGCCTAAATACTTGTATCTGTCACAGTATTTAATAATATGTCCCTCAATACTTAATGGAACTTTATCACAATCGGCATTATTTATAACAAAAAATTTGGTTTTGTCCTCGTTAATCACCATTCCATAATCCTTGCAATATTCGACAACAACTTTAAATTTCCTGATACACATATCTCGAGATGTTGCGAGAATTACCGTATCGTCCATCAGTAAGAGCGCGTGCAGCGCGCCCAAGAAGCCGTCAGTTGCTATTTTTGCCTTCAACATACGAATCATCTGGTTTATGTAAATTACAAACAAAAGACAGCTGGATGGCGCACCTTGCCTCACTCCCACTGACGCCTCTACAGTGGCACTCTTAAGCACGTTACGTGTGCACCGATACATGACATAAATTGCTTTCAACATCCTTCTTCCACATCCTGCTGATTTTAGACATTCTATGAGCTTAGATCTCGGTACTTTATCATATGCTTTACGATAGTCTATAAACAATACATATAACTTACATTTCTTGTAATTTACATAATCACACAATAATCTCAGTGCAAATATTTGCTCTAAGCATCCTCTTCCCTCCATAGCTCCTGCTTGACAGTTATCTACATCCATCCACATTTTGATTCTATTCATAATGAGTGTGTCATATAATTTAGCTAGGGTATCCATCACACTAATGCCTCTATAATTATCGCAACTCATGCGATCACCAGATTTAAATAATACAGTTAATTTACTATAGCACCAGGTTAGTGGGAAACAAAAACTGTCAAAAATTACATTAAATAATGTGAGAAAAAACATCAACCAGTTCATAGGTAAGTTCGTTAATAAAGCAGGACTTATTCCAACAAAACTTTTCTTTTTTTTCATATTTCTCAAAGCTGTTTCCATCTCTCTAAACGTGAATGGGTCATCCAGAATGGGAATATTTGGTGCCTGCTCAAAGTTTGGCTCCCCATCCTCATCCGAAACTGGATTCAATAATTCCTCAAAATGAGTCTTAAACTGACTGTCGGTAGGCTGGGTAGTGCTTTGATCAGGACCAACTTCCCCTTTCCAGTTAATTGCTCTCCAAATTTTTCCACTGTCATTTTCCTCCATTATTATTTTCCATCTCAGGTCTGTACTTCCCTCACGTGCAACATTTGTCTTTTTACACTCCTTTGCTATTCTATTAACTTCGTTGCAGCTTTCCTGAACCACCTCCTGTACACTATCTTCACTCACTACTCCCAGGACGGGCGGCTCACACTGCGCCATCCTCGCTATGAACGCTCCCATATTCACTCTCGGGACGCTCGTGGTGCGGGGACTGTGTGTAAACGTCCGACCCAAGTTACTGGCGCGCTCAAGTAGTTGTGATGGCGTAACTGATTTAAGAATGTCATTGTTAATTGTCACAGTTAATGGTGCATGATCTGAACACATTATCTCTTGTCGTATACATAAGTCTTTCAAGACATTCAAACTGCTATACTTAACTAAACACAGGTCGATTTCTGATATCCAGCGATCACCGCGCCTAAATGACAAATTCCCTCCGAGCTGCTTTCCGTCATATTTCAAATGGTTAGCAACTACCATTTCTTTCTCCTCACACATGTTGGCTATTACTCGGCCCATATAATTACTTGTAAGATCTTTTACACCATTATATTCACATCTTTTTCCATTTATATTCCTACTTGGTGGGCAACCCACACGTGCATTGAAATCACCCATTACAATGGCACGGTCACAGTCTGTCACCTGTCCTTCCAACGCCCCCAGCAGCGCCGGGTCATGGTAGGGCGAGTCAACCGGGGGGATGTACACACCCCCAAGCTTCATACCAGGGCAACATGACAGCTCTACCCATATTTGTCCTTCTATTGCGATGTTCACACATGTAATATATGGCACCAATGCACACTTCACCAACATCATAATTCCTCCTCTCCGACTATTTTCTTTACTTTTATTCATGTATAAATCAAAACCTGGCACGCTACTAATTAACGTTTCCTTTATTTCAGTGATCCATATTATGTCAAATTCTAATGCAAAATGTAGAACTTCAGGGCTTTGTAGCTTATTTTTCACACCACAGATATTCCAAGCGCATATTTTCAATTGCCTGTTCCACTTTTGTCCATGCCAAAATTTGGGAAATACCTGTCAATTACAACGCCATCGCGCAACAATACTCGCCGCTGCCAGTCATACATAATTTCCACTCCCTGGTTGTCTGGTTTCTGCTTCTCCTCCTCTTCTCGGGTCCTCAGCCTGGCCATTTCTCTCCTCGCCGCCGGATGAACATCCTTCTTTATGTAAATCCTTGCGAATTCTCCGCCTTTCTCCTTCAGGTTCTTTGCCACTTTCAGGATGTCACTACGTTGATTTTGACTCTCCAGCGTCACGTGAATAGGGCGTCTCCTCCTTTCTGCGTCAGGCTTTCCGAGTCGTTTTGTGGCCCATACTTCAGTGCGTATCGGACCGGCATACCCCGCAGCTTCGAACACTGTCTTGATCTTCTCTCCATCCGTCGTTATATGTATTGTTTATAGACTATCGTAAAGCATATGATAAAGTACCGAGATCTAAGCTCATAGAATGTCTAAAATCAGCAGGATGTGGAAGAAGGATGTTGAAAGCAATTTATGTCATGTATCGGTGCACACGTAACGTGCTTAAGAGTGCCACTGTAGAGGCGTCAGTGGGAGTGAGGCAAGGTGCGCCATCCAGCTGTCTTTTGTTTGTAATTTACATAAACCAGATGATTCGTATGTTGAAGGCAAAAATAGCAACTGACGGCTTCTTGGGCGCGCTGCACGCGCTCTTACTGATGGACGATACGGTAATTCTCGCAACATCTCGAGATATGTGTATCAGGAAATTTAAAGTTGTTGTCGAATATTGCAAGGATTATGGAATGGTGATTAACGAGGACAAAACCAAATTTTTTGTTATAAATAATGATTATCGTCATCCTCCGAGACCCCAGTTATGACCAAGTTCCGCACTCTGTCTTTGGCGTCAAGGTATTCCAGGAACCGGTTTTGCTGGTGGATGATCATGTAGGCGTCATCAAGTCTTGCATTCAGGGATTCTATTTTATTCTTCATCTCCTTCATAGCTGCTAAATCTTCCCGAACATTCCTTATTTCTTCCAGCAATTCAGAGTTTGGTGGCTGCTCTTCATCAGGCTGATGTGAAACAATTGTTCTCAATGCACATTTTAGCTGCGCGGCTGTCAGTTTATTTATCTCCGTAGCAGACAATGCCTTCACAGTGTCTACATTGTCGTAACTAGCCATCTTGGACAAGTAGACAAGTATCCCGTAAAGTTATCTTCGTGCACCCCGTTTTCTTTAGTTGTTTGGCGTCGTCGTTACCATGGCAACCGTTTTCACAGCTGCGTAGGGGGGTGGGGCCCGGTGTTGATCGGCCACCTTATTTTCTAGCTTCTAAATACGGGTTAGCTTGCTTCACTGGGCTAGTAATAACTGATTCTTGGCTCCACAGTACCTTCGTACAGCTCAGTAGGCAGTATATCACCTGAACTGGGCGTGTATACCAGGAAAATCTTGGCAAAACTTGGAGCACTATCCAGAACGGTTTGTTGTTGTTTGCAGCGCCGAGGCCACACCCCCACATACAAACCGAGGATTCTCAACCTATCCTTTATCGCTAACCATCTCAGCTTCTTACATTTCTCCATTCATTCTCTCTCTCTCTCTCTCTCTCTCTCTCTCTCTCTCTCTCTCTCTCTCTCTCTCTCTCTCTCTCTCTCTCTCTCTCTCTCTGTGTGTGTGTGTGTGTGTGTGTGTGTGTGTCGTTATCAGGTATTACATTACTTACTCACCCCCTGTCATCTCTTTTTTTTCCCAAAGAGATGACTGCTTGAGAATCGCTGGCTATATGCAGGAGACAGACACAGAGGTATGAGAGCTGTAGAAAGAATATTAAAGAGTGGGTGAGCTTGAGAAAAATACGGCTAGTCATGACCTCTTAACAATTTTACCTTCAAGAAATCCTGGGGTTAACATGTCGCTTTTCTTTATAAATATATGTAAAACACTGCTTTATCAAGTGGGAAACAATCATACACACACACACAATCTCTGTAATTTGGCGCCTCCTTTTCTGACATTTGTAATCTGAAACCGGAATCAGTAATATTTATAAAGTTTGTCCACGAGTTTCTTTTTTTGTAATATATCCTGAATCAACTTACATATCTAACAAAATAATAAGTCACATATATGTTTCTTTACTCCTTCTCTATATCAAAGTTGTTATTGTACTTGAAAATGTACTCAAGTAGTTGAAAGACAGTGATTAAGATATGTCATCCACATATTCCCATTAACCATAACAATATTAAGCCACCAAAAAACACATGATAAAAGGAGTTACCCCTCAAACTTTCCTATAAAATACATTTTCTCTTATTACATTATGGGAGACTTCAGTATATAGCTTTATCTTCCTAATACAAAAGCCCAAAATTATTTAAAACTATAGTCTTCCACACATCATCAAATTTGATATTACGACAAAGATATTCATTAAAAACAAAGCATATCAAGGAAAAATCTCCCGAAATAAGCCACCATATGGTCCATTGCTTGAATGAATTATTTATTGCATGCTCTTTCATTACATACATTCAAACTATACACCATACATGCAGATTCACACACACATGTTCAATTAACATATGTATATATCACATGCTCGTGAGAAAATTCACTATCATCCTTACTGGGGACTGCATGAGAGGCGAGACTGTTGCAACATGACTGGCGTAGGATTTACATGCAATCAGTTGTTTCCTTTATAAAATACCTAACTTAAAATGTAAGAAACACATCGATATTTTCTGTTTTGTGCAATCTTTCTACCATTAGAGGTCAGGGAAGGTTAGAAATGAGGAATTGCAATGCGGTACAACCTTTCTACAGGGTAAGAGAAAGGAGGGAGAGGGAAAGCGTCTCATAACATCACAGGAATAGGGAAAAGTTGGATAAGGAAAGAGGCGACATCATTATATCTTCTATCCACATTTTGGGTAGGTCATGTTACCTGTTTTACGTACAGAAGGGAAGGTGAGTATTTAGTAAGAGTAGATATAAAGTGATAACGAAATGAGGCCGACTGGAGGAAGATACGTATGTTTAGGCTTATATTTGATAAGAAAATTGGGGAAACGTCAGTTTGAGTCATGTCTAATCTCTTGTTTTCTGTGATTGATGATGTTGCTCCTATGATTCGTGTCTAGTCAATTCACCATTAACTGCTGTATTTGTCCTACCTATAGCATCTCTCTCTCTCTCTCTCTCTCTCTCTCTCTCTCTCTCTCTCTCTCTCTCTCTCTCTCTCTCTCTCTCTCTCTCTCTTATTAAACTTTCTACTGCAATGTCTTATATGAACGAAACTAACATAAAGGGGGGACAGGTTCTTTTCACCGGTGACTGACTGTGCCTGGAGACTGTTAACTGATATGCAATCACGACTTGAAGGGCTTGCATTATTACGAGGCGTTTTCCTTGTTACTTGACTACCAGACTCATTTTCGTCTTTTTTTTTTTTTTTATGTGTTGTGGCCTCTTTCTGTCTGCTGAGAAAGCTGTAGAAATGGTTAGGTCTATTTCGGGTTCTATTCTATGTAACCCCTTTAGTATTGAGATGCATTTCCATATTTATTCTGCTTATTAATGGTCGATTTTTATGCAGCTTCCGATACTTATATAAAGATTAAATGCTTATAATAGTCTGATAGTCCAAGGGGTTAGTGAGAATTAGTACAAAATAATGAAGCCATTACACGCGGTCCATCAGTTGGTGTCTTGCCTTCCCCACACAAACATCAGTGTTCTTTTTTTTTCGTGAATTTCTTCGTTTCTACGGTAATTTGTGAGTTGATATTGTGTTTCTTTGTAGATAATACACTGATGCACCTTACTTCAATAGCTGTGTACGAGAAATTAAGTCTATAGTGAAGAAAAAGTTAGAAAAATATGATTCCAATTTTTCCTGCTCCCTCCCTCTCCTTCTCTCAAATCAAAACATACAATTTTTTTCCACATTTCTCCTCATTCATGCCCATTTCCACGCCCAGATCACGCCCATAGGTGGATAGTTAGCTCATACATTGTTCATACATACATACACACACACACTATTCATGTATGGGCCACGATGAATAATTATATGATAGTTGTAATAGTTTGGGTCAATTTTTACTATAACACCAGTCTCTCTCAAGTTGTCTTTTCCTTCCCTTCCTTCCTATCATAATCTGTTAGAGCTTTCCACACTGAGTTATTTGACCCCCATAGGTAAGCAATTATGCTGGCCATACAGATTTTTGAAGGTTTATTAAGTCATTTAACCCCCATAGGTAACTGGCGCTAAGCAATTATAATGGCCATACTGATTTTGTAAGATTTATTGAGTAATTTGACCCTCATAGGTAACTAGCGCTTAGTAATTATAATGGCCATTCAGATTTTTGAAGATTTCTTGAGTAATTTGACCCCTATAGGTAACTGGCGCAAAGTAATTATAATGGCCATTCATATTTTTTAAGATTGACTAATTTGACCTCCATAGTTAACTGGCTCAAAGCAATTATAATGGTCATACAGATTTTTTAAGATATATTGAGAAATTTGACCCCCATAGGTAACTAATTATAATGGCATTACCGATTTTTGAAGATTTATTGAGTAATTTGACCCCCATAGGTAACTGGCACTAAGCAATTATAATGGCCATTCAGATTTTTGAAGATTTATTGAGTTTTTAAGGGAGTTTTGGGGATTTTTAAAGACTTTTTGGGATTACACTTATTATTGTTATTATTATTATTATTATTATTATTATTATTATTATTATTATTATTATTATTATTATTATTATTATTATTGTTACTACTACTACTACTACTACTACTACTACTACTACCACCACTACCACTACCACTACTACTATTATTGCAGGTCTCAGAAGACACACCCTGGCGCAGTGGTTCATCTCAGTGAAAATCCTGTCGACCCTGGCAAGGTTTACCTATTGAATGCTTACCTATTGAAAAATAGTGGGGAATTAAGAAGCTAGGCCTCTTGTGTGAACCCCACCTCTATGGGCTTGTCAACCACATTGTACCTAGGTCATTGCTTGTGCTGTGTATTTATCATATCGTTGTTTAAATATGGCTATGGTTGGCGCTGTCACCACACTCTCTGGGAGTGCATTCCAGTGGTTCACCACTCTCACAGGGAACCAGTTGCCTTTTAGTGTTGTTCTCCAGTGCGTCGGCTTGGACAACTTCAGTGAATGGCCACGTAAGTGGTTGGTGTTCCTCTGGAAGAACTGGGTGTCAGGAATGCCTTCTAAACCATGTAATATTTTATAGGTCTCAATCATATCGCCCCTCTTTCTTCGGTCACTAAGTGTTTGCAAGCCAAGATGTTTGCACCTCTCGATGTAAGGCAGGGCATGTAGATCCGGTACCAGTTTAGTGGCCCTTCGTTGGATCTTCTCGAGGGCTTGTATATCCTTGACCATATATGGGGACCAGCACTGCACTCCAAAGTCAAGGATAGGTCTTACCAAGGATAGGTACAGTGGCAGCAATATTTCCTTATTAAGTACGGAAAAGTTTCTTTTAATAATTCCAAGCCGGCTGTTAGCTTTTGCAGTAATCTTGGCGACATGCTTTGTGGATTTCAGGTCAGACGATATGATAATCCCTAAGTCTTTTTCCTCGTTAGATTTCTCCAGAGTTACCCCATCCAACTGATAGGCATTCCTTCTGTTATTATGACCTATGTGCATAACCTTACATTTGCTAGTATTAAAAGACAGGAGCCACTTTCCACACCATTCATCAAGTTTTGCCATGTCTCTTCGGAGCGTCTCAACATCAGTCTCACTTTCTATGGTCTTATAAATCTTTGCATCATCAGCAAAAAGGCTGGCTGAAGACTCCAGATTTGTAACAAGATCATTTATGTAGATGAGAAACAGAACTGGGCCTAGCACTGAACCCTGAGGCACTCCACTCTTCATTGGAAGCCAGTCAGAATATGAGTCTCTTATAGTTACTCTGTGCAGTCTGTCATTGAGAAAGCTGTCAATCCACTTTAATATTTTACCTCCAATTCCCATTGCTTCCAGTTTTAAGTTGAGACGGTGGTGGGGGACTCTGTCGAAGGCCTTCTCACAGTCCAGATATGCTATGTCCACACAGTTACCATTGTCCACTTCATTCACAAGGTCATCTAGGTAACAAAGCATGTTGGTAAGGCAGCTTCTCTTGTTCCTGAAGCCATGTTGAGCATTCGTAATGAGGTCGTTCTCTTCAAGATGTCCAACAATCTTCTGCCTAATAATGCCTTCTAAAACTTTGGAGACAACACTAGTCAGTGATACTGGTCTGTAATTAAGTGCATCTGACCTGTTCCCTTTCTTATATATTGGCGTGATGTTAGCCTTTTTCCATTCACTTGGTACTTCGCCCTTTATAATGGATGTTCGAAAAATGTCCTGTAATGGATGGCATAGGATATCAGCACACTCTTTCAATATCAGCGGAGACACACCGTCTGGCCCTGGTGCTTTACTTGGATTGAGTTTTTTAAGTCGCGTTCTTACATCCTGTATGGTTATTTCAACGTCCTGCATTTTGGGTCCTTGGAATGCCATGGTTGGCACAGGGAGAGCTCCATCAGTTTCTTCCTCCACGAATACACCATTGAAGGCGGTATTCATTGCAGTGGCAGTTTCTTGGTCGTTACCAGTGTATTCCCCGTCAAGTGTCTTTACCCTGGTGATTCTGTCCTTAGCTGTTGTCTTAGATCTTACATAGGCCCAAAAATGTTTGGCATTGTTTACAGAGTCTAGGGCAACTCTCCTTTCATAATTGTATTTTGCAGTCTTCACTTCTCTAGTTACTGTATTCCTCGCCGCATTATAATGTTCCCGTCTGACCGCACTTTTTCTGTCCCTGTACCTTTCCCACGCTTCTTTCTTTCTCTTCACCAACATTTGTAGTCTTCTATCCATCCACTTGGGTGTATGGTTTGCTTGTCTGCTTCTGTAGATTGGAACACATTCCTTAACAACTTTCGTGTAACTTTCAATAAATGAATTGTATCTTTCATTTGCCGATTTCCCAGCTAACATTTCTTTCCAGTTTATTCCTCCTAACATATCTTTTAATTTCACTATGTCAGTTTTATGGTAGTTAAGTTTATTCTGGTCACACTCCTGCTCTTTAGGGACATCCGTAAACAAGTTGAAACTAAGGACAGCATGTTTGCTAAGTCCTATTGGTGGTAGGTAGTTTATGTCCCCCACGTCATTCTCAGAGTTACTGAATATGAGATCAAGCCTGGAAGGGTTATCCGTTGTCCGTAGGTGTGTCCAGTCCGCAACATGCTGGTGCCAAAAATTATCATTCACAGCCTCCAGAAAGTTTTCAGCCTGTCTACGATTGTACGAGCCAGGTTCCATTATGTTATCCTCCCACTTTATTGCACCATAATTAAAGTCTCCACACACTAGAATCTGTTTACCCTGTGTACTTGTTTCACTTAACCTAATGAGATCACATAATCTCCCATTATTTTCTTCAGAGGATGAGGGGGGCCTATAGATAGAACCTAAAACAATGTTCTTTCCAACCTTATTACTAATTTCACACCAAACAGTTTCTTGCGCCCCATGATTAACGAGATCACTCACTGATGCTTCTTCCACAATAAGTTCCTTATTAACTAGTAGAGCAACACCTCCCCCAGGTGCATTTTGAGTTTCTCTGTCTTTCCTAATAACACTATATTTATTTACATCGAAGAGATTCACACTCAATAGTTCACTTCCTATACCGAGTAACTCCCAGCAGCAGCAGCAGGAGGCATCATTGACTTGCCGCAGCCAGGAGTTCTGTGGGCGTCCCCTTGGCCTCCTCCAGGTTGGGTTGTCCCTTACGGAAACAACCCGACAAGCAGGGGGGTCGGCTTCCGG
>JAHFWG010001949.1:0-15385 GCA_020233015.1 Callinectes sapidus | reverse complement strand
AGAGAGAGAGAGAGAGAGAGAGAATGAATGGAGAAATGTAAGAAGCTGAGATGGTTAGCGATAAAGGATAGGTTGAGAATCCTTGGTTTGTATGTGGGGGTGTGGCCTCGGCGCTGCAAACAACAACAAACCGTTCTGGATAGTGCTCCAAGTTTTGCCAAGATTTTCCTGGTATACACGCCCAGTTCAGGTGATATACTGCCTACTGAGCTGTACGAAGGTACTGTGGAGCCAAGAATCAGTTATTACTAGCCCAGTGAAGCAAGCTAACCCGTATTTAGAAGCTAGAAAATAAGGTGGCCGATCAACACCGGGCCCCACCCCCCTACGCAGCTGTGAAAACGGTTGCCATGGTAACGACGACGCCAAACAACTAAAGAAAACGGGGTGCACGAAGATAACTTTACGGGATACTTGTCTACTTGTCCAAGATGGCTAGTTACGACAATGTAGACACTGTGAAGGCATTGTCTGCTACGGAGATAAATAAACTGACAGCCGCGCAGCTAAAATGTGCATTGAGAACAATTGTTTCACATCAGCCTGATGAAGAGCAGCCACCAAACTCTGAATTGCTGGAAGAAATAAGGAATGTTCGGGAAGATTTAGCAGCTATGAAGGAGATGAAGAATAAAATAGAATCCCTGAATGCAAGACTTGATGACGCCTACATGATCATCCACCAGCAAAACCGGTTCCTGGAATACCTTGACGCCAAAGACAGAGTGCGGAACTTGGTCATAACTGGGGTCTCGGAGGATGACGATAATCATTATTTATAACAAAAAATTTGGTTTTGTCCTCGTTAATCACCATTCCATAATCCTTGCAATATTCGACAACAACTTTAAATTTCCTGATACACATATCTCGAGATGTTGCGAGAATTACCGTATCGTCCATCAGTAAGAGCGCGTGCAGCGCGCCCAAGAAGCCGTCAGTTGCTATTTTTGCCTTCAACATACGAATCATCTGGTTTATGTAAATTACAAACAAAAGACAGCTGGATGGCGCACCTTGCCTCACTCCCACTGACGCCTCTACAGTGGCACTCTTAAGCACGTTACGTGTGCACCGATACATGACATAAATTGCTTTCAACATCCTTCTTCCACATCCTGCTGATTTTAGACATTCTATGAGCTTAGATCTCGGTACTTTATCATATGCTTTACGATAGTCTATAAACAATACATATAACGACGGATGGAGAGAAGATCAAGACAGTGTTCGAAGCTGCGGGGTATGCCGGTCCGATACGCACTGAAGTATGGGCCACAAAACGACTCGGAAAGCCTGACGCAGAAAGGAGGAGACGCCCTATTCACGTGACGCTGGAGAGTCAAAATCAACGTAGTGACATCCTGAAAGTGGCAAAGAACCTGAAGGAGAAAGGCGGAGAATTCGCAAGGATTTACATAAAGAAGGATGTTCATCCGGCGGCGAGGAGAGAAATGGCCAGGCTGAGGACCCGAGAAGAGGAGGAGAAGCAGAAACCAGACAACCAGGGAGTGGAAATTATGTATGACTGGCAGCGGCGAGTATTGTTGCGCGATGGCGTTGTAATTGACAGGTATTTCCCAAATTTTGGCATGGACAAAAGTGGAACAGGCAATTGAAAATATGCGCTTGGAATATCTGTGGTGTGAAAAATAAGCTACAAAGCCCTGAAGTTCTACATTTTGCATTAGAATTTGACATAATATGGATCACTGAAATAAAGGAAACGTTAATTAGTAGCGTGCCAGGTTTTGATTTATACATGAATAAAAGTAAAGAAAATAGTCGGAGAGGAGGAATTATGATGTTGGTGAAGTGTGCATTGGTGCCATATATTACATGTGTGAACATCGCAATAGAAGGACAAATATGGGTAGAGCTGTCATGTTGCCCTGGTATGAAGCTTGGGGGTGTGTACATCCCCCCGGTTGACTCGCCCTACCATGACCCGGCGCTGCTGGGGGCGTTGGAAGGACAGGTGACAGACTGTGACCGTGCCATTGTAATGGGTGATTTCAATGCACGTGTGGGTTGCCCACCAAGTAGGAATATAAATGGAAAAAGATGTGAATATAATGGTGTAAAAGATCTTACAAGTAATTATATGGGCCGAGTAATAGCCAACATGTGTGAGGAGAAAGAAATGGTAGTTGCTAACCATTTGAAATATGACGGAAAGCAGCTCGGAGGGAATTTGTCATTTAGGCGCGGTGATCGCTGGATATCAGAAATCGACCTGTGTTTAGTTAAGTATAGCAGTTTGAATGTCTTGAAAGACTTATGTATACGACAAGAGATAATGTGTTCAGATCATGCACCATTAACTGTGACAATTAACAATGACATTCTTAAATCAGTTACGCCATCACAACTACTTGAGCGCGCCAGTAACTTGGGTCGGACGTTTACACACAGTCCCCGCACCACGAGCGTCCCGAGAGTGAATATGGGAGCGTTCATAGCGAGGATGGCGCAGTGTGAGCCGCCCGTCCTGGGAGTAGTGAGTGAAGATAGTGTACAGGAGGTGGTTCAGGAAAGCTGCAACGAAGTTAATAGAATAGCAAAGGAGTGTAAAAAGACAAATGTTGCACGTGAGGGAAGTACAGACCTGAGATGGAAAATAATAATGGAGGAAAATGACAGTGGAAAAATTTGGAGAGCAATTAACTGGAAAGGGGAAGTTGATCCTGATCAAAGCACTACCCAGCACTACCGACAGTCAGTTTAAGACTCATTTTGAGGAATTATTGAATCCAGTTTCGGGTGAGGATGGGGAGCCAAACTTTGAGCAGGCACCAAATATTCCCATTCTGGATGACCCATTCACGTTTAGAGAGATGGAAACAGCTTTGAGAAATATGAAAAAAAAGAAAAGTTTTGTTGGAATAAGTCCTGCTTTATTAACGAACTTACCTATGAACTGGTTGATGTTTTTTCTCACATTATTTAATGTAATTTTTGACAGTTTTTGTTTCCCACTAACCTGGTGCTATAGTAAATTAACTGTATTATTTAAATCTGGTGATCGCATGAGTTGCGATAATTATAGAGGCATTAGTGTGATGGATACCCTAGCTAAATTATATGACACACTCATTATGAATAGAATCAAAATGTGGATGGATGTAGATAACTGTCAAGCAGGAGCTATGGAGGGAAGAGGATGCTTAGAGCAAATATTTGCACTGAGATTATTGTGTGATTATGTAAATTACAAGAAATGTAAGTTATATGTATTGTTTATAGACTATCGTAAAGCATATGATAAAGTACCGAGATCTAAGCTCATAGAATGTCTAAAATCAGCAGGATGTGGAAGAAGGATGTTGAAAGCAATTTATGTCATGTATCGGTGCACACGTAACGTGCTTAAGAGTGCCACTGTAGAGGCGTCAGTGGGAGTGAGGCAAGGTGCGCCATCCAGCTGTCTTTTGTTTGTAATTTACATAAACCAGATGATTCGTATGTTGAAGGCAAAAATAGCAACTGACGGCTTCTTGGGCGCGCTGCACGCGCTCTTACTGATGGACGATACGGTAATTCTCGCAACATCTCGAGATATGTGTATCAGGAAATTTAAAGTTGTTGTCGAATATTGCAAGGATTATGGAATGGTGATTAACGAGGACAAAACCAAATTTTTTGTTATAAATAATGCCGATTGTGATAAAGTTCCATTAAGTATTGAGGGACATATTATTAAATACTGTGACAGATACAAGTATTTAGGCGCCTGGTTTACCGACAGTGGACGTATGAAGGATGTGATGTCATTACACGAGATGAAGTCTCAGTCAGTCGTGAACAAATTTTCTATATTCTGTGCCTCGAATCCAGACATGCCTTACTGTTATAAGCGACGTGTGTTTGACGCTGCTGTATTGGCTGAACTGACATACAGTTGCGAGTCGTGGCTGACAAACAACTGTGTGTCACTGACCAGTCAGTATAGCAAACTAATGAAATGTCTCTTGGGTGTAAGAAATAATACTAGCTCAAATTTATGTCATATTGAATCTGGAATTAAACCAGTCTACCATGTTGTGAGTGTCCGACGAAAACGGTTCTTGGAGAGAAAACTGGCTTCACTCGACAGAAACGAACCATTTCATATCATATTTGGTTTATGCAGAGAAGCTGAGACCCCGGGTTTTAAGTTCATTCAGAGTGCCATACAGTATGATGATAACATAAACCCTCTTGACAAAATAATTAACTTAGTTACTAATAAACCAGAAGACGCAACAAAGTACCAGACATACAAATCAGTTTTGAATTCCAGCCTTGGTGTCCATAAAATTTACTCGGAAGACATATACATTCCTGATTATATACGTGTGGCATTTACTAGGATTCGAGTAATGTCTCATAACCTAAAGATCGAGACCGGTCGTTGGAGTCGCACCCCGCGGGACTTGCGTGTGTGTCCGTGTGACGGGCAGACAACACAGACGGAGCAACACGTATTGCTGGAATGTACGCTGACGAGACAGACCAGACAAAAATATGATATGGTGAATAAACAAAATTTAGATGTGTTATTCAATGAAACACAAGACGTAAATACTTTATGTAGATACGTGTATGAAGTTTTGTCTATTTATAAGACATAAAAGAAAGTAATACTTTATTATAATTAGATACACATGATAGACACTGGATTTATGTTGGTCACATTGCTTTAAATGTTAAATAAAGCGATGTATTTTATGTTCATTATAGTAATGCTGGTAATTATTTAGTTGGTAGTTGTTGCTTTGTATAGCCTTGCCTTATAGAATACTTAGGTGACAGTATTTTCATTGAATTTTGTTAAAGTATATTTTTATTATTTGGACCAATGATGAACTTTGTACCTCTCACTATACTGTAATATTATACTTTTGGTCAATAAAATAACTAACTAACTATGGTGTGGATGTGGAGGTCCGATCCTCCTTCATGTAACATAGACTACTATTTATTACTCGTACTAATGTAGTTGTTTTGGCAGTTTGATTTATGATTGTCGTCCACTGGAACAGCCTGGAGATAACGTGACGCCCTGGATTAGAGGCCAAATTAACAGAGATTCTTATGTATATTATGTAGTTTCTTTCTCCAGCCTTGCAATCCATGTGAACCTCCCGAAATTGGTGTTGTACTTTCGCCATCATCTCATCGGCAGTAAATTTGAAGCTGCTGTTGAAATAATGGATAAAGTACAACATCAATTTCAGGAGGTTAAGATAGATGTCAAGACTATGAATTCGTCTAAGAAAAACACTCATTACGAATCTCTTAACACGGGCCCTGCAGATTTTGAAGCTCCCAGGATTCTTCTTCTTTCCATCCTCCTCAAGAAGGATCGGAGCCTCACTCGCAGGACTGCAGAAAAACAGACCAGCAACTTCACTTTCTAGCCTGTAAATAAACAAAATAAAGATTCCTAAAAATTTCCTCTTTCCTTGAGCCTAATAAAGAACCACTAAGTCTTCTAATTGATGGTTAACTCATAAATCAGAACATAAAAACTAAAATTAATGACTGTTATAAGTATTAAATTGCTCAACCAGAAATTAAAGATAATTAGGTACTAAAAAGAAACTACTGGTTATCAACGTCAGATCTGTTGCGCAGGTCACGTGTGTTTGTTTACATATTCTCGAGTTCAAGGTCATAGGGATGGCCAATGTTTTGGTTAGAGGAGGGTTTGTTTTGGTTTTCTCTCGGTCAAGGCCATATCAGGGTCATAGGGGGCGCCAATGTTTTGGTTGGGATGGCCAATGTTTTGGTCAGAGGAGGGTTTGTTTTGGTTCTCTCTCGGTCAAGGCCATATCAGGGTCATAGGGGTCGCCAATGTTTTGGTTGGGATGGCCAATGTTTTGGTCAGAGGAGGGTTTGTTTTGGTTCTCTCTCGGTCAAGGCCATATCAGGGTCATAGGGGTCGCCAATGTTTTGGTTGGGATGGCCAATGTTTTGGTCAGAGGAGGGTTTGTTTTGGTTCTCTCTCGGTCAAGGCCATATCAGGGTCATAGGGGTCGCCAATGTTTTGGTTGGGATGGCCAATGTTTTGGTCAGAGGAGGGTTTGTTTTGGTTCTCTCTCGGTCAAGGCCATATCAGGGTCATAGGGGTCGCCAATGTTTTGGTTGGGATGGCCAATGTTTTGGTAGGAGGAGGGTTTGTTTTGGTTGCCTCTCCGTCAAGGTCATATCAGGGTCATGGAGGCAGTTTTGGAGCCAGTTTGTTTACATTTTGAAGGAAAAGCCCACATTCACGGCCACATGGGTGAAGTTTCTCGCATTGGTTCTGAATCTCAAGGTCATCGTAATGGACTCGTCCATTTGACAAGGACTCTCCTACTGAAACAATGGCCTCGTCCGTGACCACTGATCTGTATGTAGGTCAAGGACACCGTGTAGCTAGTTAAAATCGGAATGTAGGTCAAGGTCACCGCGTATCTGGTTAAAACCGGAATGTAGGCCAAGGTCACGTGGATTGAATGAAGATTGAATGTAGGTCAAGGGCATTGTAATGAGCACACCCAATTTCCATTTCATTATCAGGACTCCCCCTACTATAATAGTGGACTCGTCTATTACCACTGCCGAACTACCATTACTCGTTCCCTTGCCTTACAATGGACCCGCCCAGTACCCATCGCAGGATCATTTCCAGCCCGTCACCCTTCCTCCCCCTCTTTGACAATGGACTGACCTGCTAGTTATCTTGGTCATCAAGCACGATGGCAATATTAACCTTTACGTACCCTATGAAGAGGAGCTTGGTTACTGGGATAGCTGCAGCTGGAATAAATGTAATGGGAAGTTGTATATCAAATCTTTGTTCATCTTTTAATAACTTTTTTTTTTTACTTAGTCGTTCTTTACGGGAGCTCATTAGGAGGGTGATTATATAGTCTTCTGTGATGTACGAGAAGAGATCAGCTGCTGTTCAAATTATCTGAAATACACATATTACGACCATAATAACTTTGTCTTTATTACCTGCGTGATTCTAATGTGAGGGTTGGGGTGCCAGGCAGCAAAGATCACATCATACTATTGGGAAAGCAGAGAATAGGAAGATAAGGGGATTATGTTAGATCAGGCGAAGAAGGTTAGCAGTACATAGGAAAGATACAAGAGCTGTGATGGAAAGGAAACGGGATGTCAGCTAGACACGGGGGACGGGACAAGGAAGAGAGGTGGGAGAAGGCCATATCTACTGCCTGTGTGTCGCTAACCTGTTTACTATTTTAAAGGTATTACAGTCTGCTTCCCTGGCCTGCTCTTACAGACCACAACGGTGATGATACGCGTTATGCTAAAAAATTTACTTGCACATATGAACACTGCTTAGTGGTTCTTAATGAATTACTTATTTATTAATCTGATTTTGATATGCGATGTTAGGAACATCAATATGGTTTATCAAACTGCATAGGGCATGGTTCCGATAGCCCTACACTAAGAATTACAACAGGATGATATGCAGAATGTACACAGCAATACGATAGACAGCAGTAGGAGGTGCACGGCAGAAGGTCGAAGTTTCAGTACATTATACATGCAACACAGTAGGGTTTAGAGTTTATTTCTTTTGATAGTTATAGCATAAATGACATACATATCATTCATTGCACAAGTTGCCATTTTTTTCTGCTGTAGTAAACTTGAAAATCTGAAAAAAAATCAGACATACAATTATAGTAAATGACAACTGCGGATATCCGTATTTATATTTCCTCACTACTCATCTACTTATTCTGTGAATAATGTGACGCGTTCCGTGACTGAAACTATATAACATGGACGTGATCAGCCAAACATAAACACAAGAAAAAATAAATAAATAAACAGAAAAGATAAAATAATGATGATAAAATAAAGTACCTTATAACTAAATACCACTGTACCAGTAAAACTTTATTCTTTTTTTTATCTCTTTTAATTTCAATGAGTACACGTATTCAATATAACCATTGCTCGAGCTCTGGAGATGGTCTGAAACCCCATAGTCTACCATAATTACTCAATACAAATGTCCGCTTCTCCGCTGTCTTGTTTCGTCCATCCACACGCTCCGTTACGCCCCATCCATCTCTTTGTTGATCCACCCGTCTCTTTCATCGCGCTTCATCCATCCACCCGATGACTTCTCGCTTCGTCTATCCAACAGTTGACACACTGCTTTCTTGATCCACCTACGGACTCCTCGCTTTGCTCATCCACCCACTCCGATTCCTCGCTCCATCCTTACTGTAGCATTATACTATTTCAAGAATTTGGTACCCATAGAATGGTACCGTTCTTTTTTATGCAAGGTTTATGTTAGGTAAGGTTTTTTTTTATGTCTAATCTCACCTAATTTGAGCAAGTCGACAACTTTTGTGATGTGTTGTATCTCCTCTTATAAGTAGTCCATATACTTTTATTTTCTCGTTTTTTTTCTTCCTCTTTCTCTTCTTCTTCACTCTCTCACTCCCAACAATTCTCTTTTCATCAGTTTTACCAAATCACAAACTTCCTGAAAATCTACAAAATAAATGTATGTACATCTCATCTAGCACTTAACTCTATCATCCACCTTCTCATCTGGAAAGTCATGAAAAGTATCGCTTCAGTAATGTTAAACACACACACACACACACACACACACACACACACACAATATATATATATATATATATATATATATATATATATATATATATATATATATAGATATATATATATATAGATATATATATATATATATATATATATATATATATATATATATATATATATATATATATATATATATATATTATGATGACTGCTTGGTTGTCATTGTCTTTGTGGGGTAATTGAACCGCGCAAGTACTTCTCTCCTTTGAGCATGACATGAGGCATTGCATTACATGGACTGGTTCAAGAAGCAGCAATTAACTAGCGCTTGAACCTTGCCTATGCTTGTACAATCACGGCCATAATATATGAGCATTCAGATCACAAGAGGAAAAAGGATTGAAACACTAACCTAGAAGGATCCAAACAGCGGGGCCAGACAGTAGATGAAAGGCAGCAATAACACGTCCGCCTCCACTAGCAGCGTGTCGCCATCTGCGGACCAGCGCCGCCGCTGAATCCTCAATGAAGGTGCTCCGGGCCTCACCTCTCCACCCGCGGCCTGCTCACCCACCGCAAGACCAGGGCTGCTCTCATCGTCCGCTCCACCCCCCGTGGACGTAATTATATATGTGCTCCAGGCTGCTCCTCCACCCCGCTGACCACCCCTAAACTGATTCACCGATTCACCCAATGCAGGGATTGAACCAGGCTTCAATTATTCGAAGCTTCATGACATGACTACCGTTATGCCTGTGTAGAATGAGATAGTATTCCTCATCACACTCGAATTCTTACCGCATCTGTTGCAATTTACTGTGCACTACAGATACTTACCACATCTATAGGTCAAGAATTAACCATTGTTCATTAAGGTGGCGTCAAGTACTTAGTAGGTTCGCCCTCATACCAGAGTGTTCTGTGATAGATGGAAATCTTGTTGAAAAAAAAATGTGTTCAGGGTATTTATGACGCCCATTTATTCCTATATTGTAAAGGTAATGAAAGGACAGAGCAAGAGGCCAAAAAACAACAAAACGAGTCCATACAAATAAATAATAAAAAAGTAACTGAGAAGTTGAAGAAGTATAGGTTAAAAGCTCAGGTCTCCCTTGCGCTGGGTTATCTAAATACAACATATAAAAGAATTTTTATTGTACAGGAATATTTCACATTACAAATTCCTAGATCATAGCTTACAAGCAAATGTTTTAAACCTCAATTTCTCATGTTCTTAAATATTCTGAAATGAATTAATATTCAAAGAAAAGCAACATGAATACAATCTAAAGCAAAGAAGAAATCTAACTTATAAGTTTAATTAAGATGAGAAGTACAGCTGCAGATGAAAATCAGGCACTTCCAAATTAATGTAAATTAAGAATACTGTAGTTTTATAACTTACTGATAAAAATAATGTTCCTTAACATAACAGTCAGCATTCAGATGACCTGAACACCATAAGTTGCACATTCAGTCTGCAGCCAACCATTCACAACCTAAGCAAGCATAATGAAATATTGGTTTCCTTGCTAGAAGGGCCAATGCCAGTGCAAGTAATATTCAGTGCACATAGCATCCATGGATGGTATTAGAGCATCTACTTTACATAACATCACTGACCTGTAGCCCAGAGGCTCTTAGTGCAGACTCCATTAAGTAAAATTCAAAGTCTTTATATATTTTGTAGACTCTGAACTTATGACACATTTATGAGAATTAAAAATAATGCAGGTCATACATAAACTGATGCTTTCTAATGAAATTAACACCATGTACACACATATTTATAATTCAATAATTACACCAAAGTGTTACTAACCTGCTTATATGGAGCAATATTATTATGTAAGAGTCTTACAAAATTGGCGCGTATCACAGGACAGAAAACGAAAATGTTAGTGTGGATCGGCATGTAAAATGGAACATTCTCCGAAGGGGAGCAGCAATAATCGCTGTAATTCTCACCACTGTCTACTGAAAATACCACCTCAATAAAATGATAGGTCTAACTAAACCCCAAAAAATATTTAATGAATGTACTTCTTAACTTATGCAAGAATATAACTTGAGATAAGATGATCACCTTGAGAGAATGTCCCACCATGTATGTGTATATTACAAGTCTAAAAATTAGCTGTAAAAAAGAAGAATTTGTCCACACGTCACTCTACGTTACTCCAAAGCAATCTAATTCTTCAAATCTTCCTTTCAATCCCCTCTTACATACAAACATTTGTGAAATTCTAGCAATATGGTTTTTGTTCAACAAACATTCCTCACATTATGCTTCCCTTCCAGTGATCCTATTCTTCCTCTGATGACCGGCTAAATATTGATGTATGTGGATGGAGTTTTCCTGATACTAGTTATAATAGTCCTTCATTATATTTCTCTTATCAACAATAAGAAAAAGGTAGAGGTAGTTTAGAATATGCTTAACAAAATATTAGAATTAGGGAAGTAACGAAAGTTTGTATTATACAACTTGGGACTGATCTGCTTTATATATATATATATATATATATATATATATATATATATATATATATATATATATATATATATATATATATATATATATACTGTGTATATATACTGTGTATATCAAAGATCAGGCCAACTCAAGTAATATATATATATATATATATATATATATATATATATATATAGTTATCAGGCTAACTCAAGTATGATGAAATATAGACAAGAATTCTTTTTGCCTCAGATAATGGAAATAAATAATTTCCTTCCCCCCAGTAGAAACAATTTCAAGCTAACATCCTACCAGGAACCTTCTTTGCCATTAAATGCACCATGTCCATCATTTGGGAGTCTTAACAAATGCCAATGTTTTTTACACAATAATAGGAGATAATGGCCTCATTTTTAAGATATGTTTGCAAGTTTAAACTAAGGAGGGCCACTCTTCAATCTTAAAGTTCTGAAGTTCTAGGAATCACTGTTCACTCATACCTTTTGAAATGCAGATACCATAATGCCCACAGGCAGTCATCCAGGAGCAAGGAAAGTATTAAGAAACAACTTTTCACATCCAAAACCTCTTGTCAGGTGTGGCACAGGAAAATCAATAAATATCATAACTAATGGTACCCTGATTGTTACTGGAGTATTTGGGTCAAGTTGCCTGTACGTTACTCTCTTTCACCTTCGGTTTTCCTTGTTGGTTGTTACACCCGCACTGCTGGCACCTAACAGTATTAGCACCTTTCTGCTGGTGGCACCATCAATGACTGCCAGTTCTTGTCACACTGTGTTACAAGTCACCAACTATAATTGTCTCCTCATATCATATAAGTTCCAATCATTCCTTGTCTCTCACCCCACAATGTCAGCAATGAAAACCACCTCAAAGGTAATGTCTGTCTGCTGCAACAATTTTTTTTCTTCTGAGAGCAGTACAATTATGTTTGAGGAATCACATGATACTAATGCAGCATCAGTTGAAACAGGCAAGATCTTGACCACCAATAGCAAAGGGAGCAAGCAGCTGCCCCCTCACTGGATCTGTTGTGGAGTTTTGCTCATCTCTAAAGTGATCAGACAAATGGTTTACTCCTTGCATAAATGTCATTGGGATGGCTGTTCTGGTGGCTGATGTTGTTCCTGCTGGCACATTGCTGGAATGAAAGACACACATTAATAAAATTCTATCTTCTGAACAAACACTTCATGACCTATTTCTTTATCATTCGTACCTGAAGTTGTGCTGAGGCAGTAGAATTTTTACACAACTCTATGTATTACTGCTTCTTCAAATTCAATGACATCCTCAACAAACTCCTATAACCCTTTATCAGTGTTTACTCAGAAGATTTCTAACTGTTATAAATTGAGATGCTATTTCTTGCATCTCTTATTTAGCCTCTTCTAAAAGGCTATGAATTCGTTAGAGTAAGCTCACTTCTAGTTATCAACAAGAATTGTCTGTCGTTTTCCTTTTTTAATGCATACCTGGGTTATTTAATTTGTCATCTTATTTTAAATGTATTGCTACCCCATGTTCTCTTTTATGTAATGCAAAATTAGACTTATAAATCTCTCAGAAGTATTGCGAACTTGTACTCTGAAGTAAAGTAGTAAAGTTGATATTATACTACCTTCCAAATTGAAGGAACTGGTTGATTAGAATAAGATTAGAGACTTCAATAGAATATGGTCATCACTATAAACTAATACCGACATAGAAAATACTTACTGCTTGTTTCCTCTCCCAAGTCTTCATTGCTAAATTGTACTTCTCAAATTCATGACACCAGTCGCTGTATACCTGAAAAAGTAAATAAATAACTTTAGCAACTGATTTCAGAGGTGCATGTAAAAAAGCACATTTACACCTTAAAGCACTCGGTTATTGAGAGGCATAATCACAAAGCTCGGCACACTGCATACCTTCTGGAAGTCATTGGTTCGAGCTGGAGCTGAGCATCGATGGGCATCCACTGTGATGTTGTATGAGCACACAATGTCTCCACCCATCTTACAGTCGTACCGCCCGGCATCTGCTTCATTCACGTTCATCACAACCAGTCCATGTTCCGAACTCTCTATGTACTTGTCAGGTCTGGAAAAAATATACTCGAGTCAGTGGGAGGGGTTTGTATAAGTGACTGTTTGATAAAAAGATGGAGGTAATTGTGAGATAAATTTTCCATATTTCTCTGTTGCTTGGATGTTTAACTCCACATCCAACTGAGTAACTTGATAAACCTTTAGCTAAAATACAGTTGTGGTTACAATCATTTGACTGTAAAGTGTTTTCCTTTAACCTAGAGTCCTCCCATCTACTAGGAAGTAAAACAAATGTCAAATTTTATAAGGAGACTAACAGCATATGAAAGAACTTGATATAAAGCAGTAACTTCCAATTACACCTATATTTGAGCAAGAAACAAAGAGTCAGAGTCTTGCTGTACCTGTATCTGATCTGATATTTGCCCTTGTCCTTGGAGTAGTGGTGCCAGGTGATGTCCTTCAGGGAGATGGGACGTGGCAGCTTGACGGCACAACCCAGGTGAATGAATACTCTGCCCCATGTCACCACCATCTTCTTCTTGGCAATGCAAGCCTGGTGTGGAGCCAGTTACATCTTGCAGCAGCCTGAGGAATATTGAGAAAGATGAAGGAAACAGAATTTTTCATAGAATAACATGAAAATGTGTCTTGACAAAAGACAAAGGAGGTTTTAGAACATTTTAGAACCTTCACTTGTAAAGATGTAAGGTTGTGGTCAAATAGCTACAAAAACTTCTTCCATATTGTACAAGCTGATAATATTAGGTATCAAGAAGTTACTAGAAAAACTATACAGAGAATCTAGACTGTCCATAAAAAGACAAGCAGTAATTTTCAATCAAGTACATTCCCTCAAAAAAAAGAAAACCCCCAAAGTTAATAAGATAGATAAGAAAATATAAAATAGAATTGTACCCAGGTTTGTATGGCTTGCACATGTTGGCGTCCTTGTCCCATCCACAATATGGGTCGTGGGAGCAACGCAGGCAGTTATCGTAGCGGCCGTGACACAGGAAGAGGTCCACCTGACGCACTCTCATATCAGAGGATACATACAGTGAGTGACTTGTGCTGGAAGGAATGCATGACTGAATACAAGAACTGAAGATGTGATAAAAAATCTCTCTGAATATGTCAAACCAGTTAATCTATTCACTATTTCAACTTCCTTAACTTCATAAAATGGTCTGACACAAGTTTAAAATATAACTTTCAGGAATAAAAACTAATGCCATAACAACAAGCTTCTTCTGATAAAAAATGTAAGATTATAGGATCCATTTATAGCTATGGCTTCCTAAACTTGATAAAATGGTCATGTGCAGGTTTTAGAGTATAATTCTGAATGATAGCAATGATAAATAAAAGCCGATTATCTTAAATCTTGAAGTGCTTACAATTTTAGCAGTTTGTTCTGTAGAATTGTTCTGGGTTATTATAGTGAAATTACAAGCATCATTGTACTATCTCAATCACAGAATATATTAACTAGGTAAGCATAAAAGTGATCATGGAGGAGTTAAATGCATCAAGTGTTCTGTACCTCTCTTGAGATTTGTATGGCTCTAATGGGCTCTGGTGTGGTGACCTCATACACATCCAGCAGCTCTGAGTGTGACTCTTCATTCTCGTCCATCCACTCCACCACCTTGTAGACTCGTCCTTCCACTATAGAAGAGAAAATAGTTCCATGTAGATCACACTGAGAGAAATACTGCTTGATGACAGTGACAGTAGCTAAGCTGCACTGGCATCATATGGAAAATGGATATGAATGCCTTAATGGTAGAGTATGCCAAGTACTTTGAACTGCAAAGTAAGCATTAATAAATAGACTTGTGCAAATATAGAAGATTCTGAGATGGAATGTATAGTAATCAATACTGAAAACCTGCACCACTTGATCATATACTGACAGATGACAGATATGTATGAAAACTATGAATAAATTATCAACAGATGTTACAACAGTGCATGTAGAGTAAAAGGAATTCTATACTTACAGGATCCTGCATCGTACACAGTATAGACATTTTCTTGGCCATAGGTTCCTCCTGTCACCTTATCCACGACTAGATGTGTGAAAATGAGGTCCCGTTTGAAGAAGACTGGCTTGTTGTGCTCATGAGCTACAGCCTCATCCATGAGAGGGTGTGACTGCAGGAAGGTCAACACATTGTCTGGTGGAGGAGAGAAAACAATTATAACTTACTAGTGCCAGAGTAGTCATGGATATCCAACAATTGCTTGCCTGGTG
>JAHFWG010000102.1:321446-332848 GCA_020233015.1 Callinectes sapidus | reverse complement strand
TCCCTTGATTCAAAAGAGAGGAAGGAGCCTTTCAACACGGTGGAAGCAAGAGGCAGTAAATGCAGCGTCTTCAAAGGTCAAAATTCCTAAGAGCGACAGTCAGTTCAGTTCTCAGGTTGTCTGCTTCTCCCGGACACTGAAGAAATGCAAGGCGAGAAGTAAAAAAAAAAATCCATTAATCAAAGTATTGAGAAACGTGAGTAAGCTGAACAGGAGACACTAAGAACTTGCGTGAAGAGTAAAGGCAACAGTGAAATGCAACACAAATATCAAATGAAATGGAAAAGATGAAAGAAAAGAAGCGAAAGTTTAGATCTGAAGCATCTCATTATACAATTTCACCAAGTTTACTATAGTAATTTCACCAAACGAGGACTCGGGGACAAGATAACACTGCCGCTGACTGATGTTATAACTCACTGGCTGGACTTCGTATTGCTTTCTTCTTTCAAATGTTGCGGCATTTTTACTGCAGTCTTCACAAATCACTATTTCCGTCAAACGAAAGTATTTCTATTAAAATTCATTTCAACTTGAATGAAATAATCTGATAGTATATTAAAACACTTTTCTTTTGATTTTAATCTCTTTAGTACTGGGATTAATTTTTACCGCTAGTTTTGGGTATGATTAGACGATTTTATTAACATTAGCAAGGGTGTATGGAAGCCAGAAGACTAATGACCAGAGTCTGTACTATTTTAATCCCAGCATAAATATGAAAATGCGTCCCAGTACTGAAGAGGTTAAGGTTGAATGAAGTATATAGATATGCCGCAAGATTTTATAGCAAGCAAGGAATGCGTGGACCAGTCAGCGAGAGAGTCCCTTAGTGAGTGAGTGGCCGTGTTGGCGTGCTCCCGCGTGCTTCAGTGGGGAGAAAACCACCCCAGACTTCGTGACTCACAGTACAGTGAAGGTGCTGATCAACTCTTGCATTAGTAAGGCGGACCTAATACAGAGAGTAAGGAGAAAAGTTTTGGGCGAGCGTGGAGCGTGGGGGAGGGAGGGAAGGAGGGGGGAGCGGTGGTGTTAGCAATTCTTGAAGTCTACAGAAGAGCATTACTGACGTCATCACTGCCGGCCACAAATGATAAGTGTGCACACCAAGTGTCACGCGCGTCCAAAGTTTGAAGACTACACCATTTCTTTGTCCATTATCTTGATGTCTGACTTCCGTGGAGCAGAGCAGAGCATTGCTGGATTTACAGGGTGGCCCGCAAGTTAAGGCGTATATTTCAGGCTGTCGTCATTAAAGTTATCTAAATAAGAAAATACATTTTTCTTCAGGAAAGTGAGGCTTTAATGTGCGGTGGCCGTGTGTTGAGAGGACCCTTGAGCGGTGAGCGACGCCACTCACGCCCCTGGTGGATAACACTGCCCGACACACCACACCACACCACACCACACCACACCACACCACACCACACCACACCACAGGACACGTCTTCACGAAAGAACTTCTATCACGCCACACATTCAATTTCTATGCATAAAGATTAAGGAAATATTCATGTACCATAAGAGCACAGTGGCAATGCCCAAATGCCCAACTCATTGTCCATTTTGAGCATCCACGACACTGCTCTGCCCAAGACATGAAACACCAGCAGAAGCAGCAGCAGCAGCAGCAGTAACAACAACAACAACAACAACAACAACAACAACAACAACAACAACAACAACAACAACAACAACAACAACAATAGCAGCAATAACAGGAGGGCAGCAAATGTCAGTGAACCAAGCTTGGAAATTCAATCAGTCATGTGATACATGTTTTCTGTAGAGATTTGTGTCAGCATTGTACTGATAAATGTTCACCACCGGGGCGGGGCGGCGTAAGTGACACGTTGCAGGGCGAGGGGCGCCGCGTACAGGCAGGCAGGCAGGCAGTGAGTGGCAGTGGCAGGCTGGGACAGACCACACCTCGCACTCCACAAAAAAACATGGATTCATATAAATACATTAAAATACAAATAAATAAATATACAAATATAGCAGAAAACTACTTTCTTTCTCAGAATGACTTGAATCATCATATCAATATCTACTGTACGTCACGGGACACTGTGCTTACTTACAGTAAACACAATGTTTAGAAGCAATATCGGCTCCTCTACACAACTAAAATGCTTCCAACATTTAAATAATACTCATTTATGGATCCCATTGTTGATTCCCGGAACAATTTCACAATATTCCAATAATCTCTAAAGGTCTTCCTATATTTGTTATTTTAAGGGTGTTCCTATTTTCATTTTTTGCTATTTTCTTAATATTTTCCAAGTTTCCTTTATCTTTAACTATCCTCTGACTTTCTTCATTTAAATATTTACGTAGCACTATTCTATTCATTTTTTCGTCTTTAAGAGAGGAAATTTTCTACTTGATTAATCTTTTTTCTGTGATTTATTAGTATTGAACAACTGTCAGTCGAGTTATCATTACTTAATTAACGGATCTCTTCACGGCTTATCTCTGCGTGACTGCTTCCCGATACAGAATGAGCGGGATTAACTCTTTCGCTGCTAATCATGACATCCTTTCTTAATCACAGGCCATTTTGATTATTCCCTATCATTATACATCTTTTTCTAATATACTAGTAAGAGCGCGACACATGAAGCAGTAGCGTGTCTGACTACTATGCATGACTCAACTTGGAATTTCCTTTGGCACAAAACAAAGACGGATTTAACAAGACCAGCCATCAATCCACGCAACGCAGATGTCTTTTGATACAAAGTCAAAGGGATACCAAACACTTCCTTCGATAAAATCAGCGCAGGTATCCTTCTCTATCAACTAAAGACAGATTCAACGTGTCATTCTATCAACAAACCTCAATGCAAATTTCTTCGGGTATAAAGTTAAGAAAAAGTAGTATTCCCAACGATAAACATGGCACATAAGTCGTTCAGTATGAAATATCGATGAATTTATGATGTTTCTCCTACCAATTGAACTGAACAGAAATCCTTCACTATAAACTAAAGACAGACTCGACATGTCTTCTATCAATACATAATAAAGTTGAAAAGAAACCAGCTATTCTCATCGATAAACATGGCATCTAAGTCGTTCAGTATAGATTAAGGGTGAATTTATGTTACTTTTCTACCAATAAAATTTAACAGAAATCCCTTTTTTATATAGAGCTAAACCAAATATTTTCTTCTACAAATTCTATGCAAAAAAAATCATTCGGTATAAGGACAGATTTAACAACAGTCAATACTCAATACCATACAATATTCATCCGTAGCCACTATACCTCTTCCAAACCTTCCCCCAATAGACTCTACCTGAAACAACTCCACATAAAAACATAAAGAAAAAAACCCACAAAACCTCCATCGATATACTCAGTAGCGTCAGAAAGAGACAGGTTTTAATGAGCGTCTCTATCGATTCACTCACTCCGCGGGTCAGAAGAGAGCTCCGGCAGACTTCCTCATGATTTAACTAGACATTAGCGTCACTGGGAGGACACCATAATGCCCCTTTGCGGTGAATCAATACTAATGCTTCACTATCACCGCCACCACCACCACCACCTCCTGTCAGATGCCATTCTTTAGTATTCATTTTCATTCACTCTACTTTATTTGTTTTTATTTTTCATTCATTTATTTTTTATCTATTTTATTTATTTATTTTTATTTATTTATTATTATTTTTTTTTTTTTTTTGCATTATCTTAATCTAGTCACAGAGAAGACTCCATAATTTGTGGTGAAACAATACTGATATGTCACTATCACCACAATCACCACCACCAATCATATGCTTTTTTTTTTATGTAAGAGGGAAGGAAGCTGGCCAAGGGTAACCAAAACAATAAAAATAAAACAGCCCACTAATTTGCCAGTCCTCTAACAGATCAAAAGGGTTAGCCAAAAGTCAGGGATAAATGTCTATTCCTTATTATTAATTTTCATTCACTTTTTCCCTATTTACCTTTTTTTTTTTTTTTTTAGTTAGTATTTATTGTCGGCTTCAACACCACTATTATTATCATTGTCATTATCATCACCATCTTTAATTAACGTCTTCAGTATCCATTATTACTACAAACTTCACAATTCACTCGTCATCACCACTAAAATCACCACTCAGAATCACCACCATCATTTCCATAGCCTTCCACCTCAGCTAGTCATCACCCTTTTTTAATCACCATAATCTCTCACCCTACATTTCATCACCATTTTCATCACCACAGTCATCACCAATCTCACCAAGTCACCACCACCACCACACCATCACTGCTATCACACACACCCGAGAAAATCATCACCATAAATCAAGTCATAATCACCAGCTACACCAAACCACCCTCATTATACACCATCATCATCACCACTTCCACTACCTTCACCACATCACCATTATACACACCAGCAAATCACCCCCTTTTCATAATCATCACCATTATTATACATCATTATCATCATTTCACCACCACTGCCACCGCCACCACCACCGCTACCCAGTCACCACTATCACAGCCATAAACCACCTAACCATCTCACACACACTAATTAGACCACCAGTAATCATTCATTTCTGGATTAAAAAAAAGGAACGAGAATAAAAATGTTGAAATGGGGAATTACAAAAACACTTCTAATTATCCCTCAACAACATTGTAATTGGCACCGATGCTTGTCGAAATGCAGGTGAAGTTTAGACGGTTCAGCTTCACTCAACAAACGAGGCGATTCATACGTAATCTCTCTTCGAACCAACAGTGATTCAATGCCCGTCTCTCTGATATCAATGAAATGTTTCCCGAAGTCTTTTTTTTATGCTTGTAATTAGTGTTTTCATTTTGTTCTTCTTTTTTATAAGGTTGTGCTGTCTTGTGCTGGTTAATTAAGGTAGTGGTAGACAGACGTAAAGGTTGTTTTTTCTGTGCTATTTTCTTTTGGTCGTGTTATTTGTAGTACGATTTGTTACTGCTTTTGTTAGAATTAGTGTTGTTTTTGTTGCAGTAGTAATAGTAGTAGTAGTAGTAGTAGTAGTTATTGTTGCTGCTGTTGCTGTTGCTGTTGTTGTAGCAGAAGTAATGTAAGTGAAAACAAA
The DNA here is from genome assembly GCA_020233015.1 of Callinectes sapidus. Taxonomy (NCBI): domain Eukaryota; kingdom Metazoa; phylum Arthropoda; class Malacostraca; order Decapoda; family Portunidae; genus Callinectes; species Callinectes sapidus. Next base: position 327,757 of record JAHFWG010000102.1, on the reverse strand, counting down.
ATTTATAAATAAAAAAAAGTTTCTACGATCATTTATTTTCCACCACCAATAACACACACACACACACACACACACACACACACACACTACACACACACATTACACACACACACACACACACACACACGCGGCGGACACACACCCGACCAGGGGGGGGGAAGAGTGGGCACACCACACAGACACACACACAGGCCCACAACACACACACACACACACACACACACACACACACACACACACACACACACACGCACGCACACACACACACGCACACACACACACGCACACACACACACGCACACAAGGGACCAAGGTGTAAATTTCAATCCTCGCAGCTGGAGAACACAAATCCACGAAACAAAGAAAACGAAGACAAAAAGAAAGAAAAAAGAAAAGCTGCAACACACCACGAGGGGCGAGGCGAGGCGAGAGAGAGAGAGAGAGAGAGAGAGAGAGAGAGAGAGAGAGAGAGAGAGAGAGAGAGAGAGAGAGAGAGAGAGAGAGAGAGACATTCACCAAACTGCCTGAACCGCTACAAAATGACCAAAATAACTTCAAAGACGAACCCTGAAAAGGCAAAGGTCTTCTAGGATCCTCACCAGAGAGAGAGAGAGAGACGAGGTAACCTATCTTTAAAATGAGATATCAATTCATTACTAATCTATCGTAAGAAAAAGTTTTTACAATTGTATTTTTTAATTATGTTCCAATAACTTTGAAGGGTTTTTTAATCAGTTTGTCTATAATATTGGTCTGTGTGTGTGTGTGTGTGTGTGTGTGTGTGTGTGTGTGTGTGTGTGTGTGTGTGTGTGTGTGTGTGTGTGTGTGTGTGTCGTTGTGTTAATACACTTGATAGCTGTTTGACGAATGTGGACTTTGAACAGCGATGGATTATGTTTGCAGTCATGAATTATTGTAACAGCGAAAAAAAATACATATATATAGATCGTTAGTAGTATCATTTTTAGTATCGTTATTATTATTACTATTATTATTATTATTATTATTATTATTATTATTATTATTATTATTATTATTATTATTATTATTATTATTACACTACTACTACTACTGCTACTACTACTATTACTACTACTACTACTACTACTACTACTACTACTACTACTACTACTACTACTACTACTACTATAACTACTACCACTACCATTACTACCACTACTATTACCAGACACTTTATCTTCCTGCCATCACTGTTATTGTACTCCCTTATAACCCTTTGCATTACCACCGTTTCTAATACCATCATTATTACCCCTATGAATATTAAATACTATAACGACAATTGCATTCTGAAGGGGCTCGCCACCGCCAAGTAATGCAACCCACCATGAATATTTACCGCTCAATGATGGCCCCGGGGAATAGTTCATTGACCGTCTACGCCACAGAAAGGTTGAGGAGAAAATGAAAATAAATAACGTGGGTTCTCCTTATCGACTCCTAAAAGCGCCGATCGAAACCCACCATGCACGCCTCGCTCGCTAACCTTTCAGTGTCTTTTATTGGGAGGTTCTGTCTTGTCTATTCGATTTTTGTGTGTTATTTCGTCTGTCGCGCTGAATTAAAGTATGTTCATAGGGTTGAGAGAGAGAGAGAGAGAGAGAGAGAGAGAGAGAGAGAGAGAGAGAGAGAGAGAGAGAGAGAGAGAGAGAGAGAGAGAGAGTTATGTAGCTTTCTCTGGCTTGGTAGATAGATGGACAGAAAGACAAATAGATAAATATATGGATAAAGAAAAAGGCAAACAGACAGCCAGAGAAAGAAATACATATATAAGCAATCGTAAACATAGATTAATTGACTCTTTGGCCGTCTAAAGATACAATCCAGATATTAACTTTTCTATACATGTAGAAACACAAGTAATATAACAAATTAACCTGCTTTCCATTTATTTGTATCTAATTCATTAATAAAAGTTACATACTACTACTACTACTACTCCTACTACTACTATTACAAGCCATTTTATCTTCCTGCCATTATTGTTATTGTATACCTTTATAACCCTTCACATTACTATCGTTCCTAATACCATCATAATTACCACTATGAATATTCAATACAATAATGACACCCCCCAAAAAAACCCGCAAATCTTCACGTGTTTTCTTTTCTCTCGCCTCTCTGACCAAAGTTTTAAGGAAGGCGGAGTGTTGATCATCTGACTTCCAACATTATCTATCTTTCGCTCTTCCCATGACCTTTTCAGCTAATGATTAATAGGTAACGATGTGTGCGTGCGTGTGTGTGTGTGTGTGTGTGTGTGTGTGTGTGTGTGTGAGTAGGTGCGTGGGTGGGTGGGTGGGTGTGTGATGCCAGTTGAAGTAGTGATGATATTTCTCTCTCTCTCTCTCTCTCTCTCTCTCTCTCTCTCTCTCTCTCTCTCTCTCTCTCTCTCTGTTCATCATGCAAGTGTTTCTTTTATTCGTAATTTTTGTCCTTCATCTTATGTTTCTCTGTCGTGCATCTGCCATTCTCTTTTAACTCTTTGATCATATTTTGTGCTCTCCCTCTCCCTCCCTCTCTCTCTCTCTCTCTCTCTCTCTCTCTCTCTCTCTCTCTCTCTCTCTCTCTCTCTCTCTCTCTCTCTCAAGCCACACTCCAGCATCCTCCTCTTACGTCCTCTTCCACTCAACTCTTAAGGACTCTTCACACAACAAAATAAAATAATAAATGTACAAAGTTAACTCATTTCAGACTGCATAAAGAAAGCGAGTGAAAAGAGAGAGAGGGAGAAAGATGGCCACGATAATGTAAAGTTTTAAGCTACGGGGCTTTAATGACTACTATTGAGGGGCTATTTGAAGCTATAAAGTATTGAATATTCCTTGTGGTGTTTTAAGAATGGGTACTTTATGTGAAGGATTAACGTGAGTTATGGACGGTGCTTACTTGTTGAAATGGCAGTGGAAGGGTTTTTTTGTTTATCTATTATTATTATTATCATTATCTCTACCACCACCACCACCACCACCACCACCACCACCACCACCACCACCACCAACACCTTCACCACCACCAATACTACAACTAATAATAATAATAATAATAATAATAATAATAATAATAATAATAATAATAATAATAATAATAATAATAATAATATAAGAGAAGAAGAAGAAGAAGAAGAAGAAGAAGAAGAAGAAGAAGAAGAAGAAGAAGAAGAAGAAGAAGAAGAAGGATTACAATAATAACAATAATAATAATAATAATAATAATAATAATAATAATAATAATAATAATAATAATAATAATAATAATAATAACAGTAATACCGTCGTTACAATTATCAAGCAAAGCATTCATATATGAGGAGGAAACTTGGTCAACTTGTTAATCAAATATGCATGTTAACGAATTAATTTTGCCGGTCAAGGACTTACTGCACGTCTTAACTTTATGCTGAATTCATTGAAGTTCTCTCCCAAGACTATTAATAACGTTACTTTCAATACAATGCTGTTGCCTCTCGTACAAAATAACAACGGACCACTGGAACAACTCTCTCAGTTCCATTTATTCTATTCTCTTTCGTGGAACAGAGTAAAGATAGAGTAAAAAATATATATATAAAACTTCTTTGAATACTTCCAATACTAATACTTATAATGCCACCAATATCACCACCACCACTGCTATTGTTACTTCTATTACCACTACGAAATAACCATTAAAAATCGTGGAATATTTAATAGCGTTTTATAATAAATAAGAATGTTCATTAATATCCCAACAACAAACTTAGGGATGAAAAAACACTAATAATAATAAGCAGCAGCAGCAGTGGTGATAATAGTAGTAGTAGTAGTAGTAGTAGTAGTAGTAGTAGTAGTAGTAGTAGTAGTAGTAGTAGTAGTAGTAGTAGTAATCGTCGTAATAATAGGAAAACGAAGCAGTAGTAATAGCAGTAGTAGTAATAGTACCAGTTGTTGTTGTTATTGTAATAGTAGTAATAGTAGTTATCATCGTAACAATAACAAGAACAAAAATAACAAGAACAAGGCAACGATGAAGAAGGAAAACAACAACAATAACAATAACAACACTACTTTCACATAGTAACGAAAAATGCAACAACATCAAACCTTAAGAAGAAAAACGAGGGAAAAAAAATAGACGCATAATCTTAAAAGAACGACGACCTTCTTCACGGGGCTGCCAGCAGAGGTAGGGTCAGTCATCACTTAGACACGGGAGGGGACTGACGTACCTTGCCCGCACCGCAGTAGGTCAGAAGGGAAGGGGGGAGAAAGACACGCTCAGTCTAACACCAAAATAAAAGAAATAAAAGTAAAAATAAAAGAAGAGGAGGAAGAAGAAGAACAAGAACAAGAACAAGAACAAGAACAACAAAAACAAGAACAAGAACAAGAAAAAAATTAAGAAAGAAAGAAAAACCTGGAAAAGTGAGGGAAAACAATCCTTAAACTACTCTTTAAAACTCCTGAGAGCGTGATTAAACAAAGGCTTCTTAAGTATCACTCCCCCAAAAAAAAGACGGGACAAAAGGCCATAAAAAAGTAAAAAGGGAACAAAGATCGTAAAGAAAAAGTCTTCAAAACGTAAAGGAGAGGAGTTAGTCTTAAATGACGTAAAATAAAGGCAAGTTTCCCCCCCTCCCCCCATGAGCTAAGATGACAAAGGGATGAAGGGATAAAGTGTCTCTCTCTCTCTCTCTCTCTCTCTCTCTCTCTCTCTCTCTCTCTCTCTCTCTCTCTCTCTCTCTCTCTCTCTCTCTCTCTCTCTCTCTCTGTCATGCAAGTCCCCTCTAGTATCTGCATAACATCACAAAGTCCCAAACACGCCCTTATGAAGAGCCGCCCCGTACGAAACCATCAGGAGACTCCAATTACCCAATAATCTCGACCAGAGCACCGCCACGCCGACCCGCCTCACTATAACGTAGGCTGGATTTAATAACACCCCCGTAACAATTCACAAACTCATGCAAACAATCTCTTTCCAATATTGATCTCTCTAGTCATCCTCTCTCAACTAAACCTGTATCCGACCCCCTCCTCCCCCTCACCTCACCTCACCTCACCTCACCTCACCTCCCTGCCTCTCCGGTACACACAATGGTTTATATTTTCGTCTTTTTTTTTTGCATTGTGGCTATTAAAATTAACATAGGATGAATGTGATAAGTCTAGTATTGCATAGTTTAAGCCTAAGATTTATATGAAACCCACTTCCTACCACCACTAACATCCATACCACACCAATCCACACAAGGGAAATAGTATGGTTTAAATTATCGTCTTTTTTGCAATGTGGCTATTAAAATTAACATAGGATGAATGTGATAAGTCTAGTATTATATTTCAAGCCTAAGATTTATATGAAACCCGCTTCCCACAACCACCACATCCGTACCACACCAATTCACACAAGGGAAAATAGTATGGTTTAAATTATCGTCTTTTTTGCAATGCGGCTATTAAAATTAACATAGGATGAATGTGATAAGTCTAGCATTACATATTTTAAGCCTAAGATTTATATGAAACCCGCTTCCCACCACCACCACATCCGTACCACACCAATCCACACAAGGGAAAATAGTATGGTTTAAATTTTCGTCTTTTTTGCAATGTGGCTATTAAAATTTACATAGGATGAATGTGATAAGTCTAGTATTGCATAGTTTAGCCCTAAGAATTATATGAAACCCGCTTCCTACCACCACCACATCCGTACCACACCAATCCACACAAGGGAAATAGTATGGTTTAAATTATCTCTTTTTTGCAATCATTCCCTCAAAAAAATATCAACAATTACATTTTTTCAGCCTAAAATAATACAACCCCTAATCCTATCTATCACCACATCCGTACCACACCAATCCACACAAGGGAAATGTATGGTTTAAATTTTCGTCTTATTGGCAATGTGGCTATTAAAATTAACATAGGATAATGTGATAATCTACTATTGCATCTTTTAACCCTAAGATTTCATATGAAACCCGCTTCCCATCCACCACCAACATCCATACCACACCAATCCACATAAGGGAAATAGTATGGTTTAAATTATCGTATTTTTTGCAATGTGTCTATTGAAATTAACACAGAGAATTAATGTAATGAATCTACTATTACATCTTTTAACCCTAAGCATTTCCATAAGAACTGTATAAAATCTGCTCCACTCCCCTCAAAGTGTAGCTCATTGTTGAAGTAATGAGATCAAGTAAGCTACGCCAGGGGAACTAGAACATGTACTTGCATATGTAGGTGGGGTGGTAAAGAAGGAGGAGGAGGAGGAGGAGGAGGAGGAGGAGG